>JALAJA010000165.1:12500-113336 GCA_023376005.1 Doryteuthis pealeii | reverse complement strand
AGCGAATTTACGAAAGGCAACACTGGTAGGGGCGGAGTAAGGATTACCATAATAAATTACTACTGGGCATCTTGGGTTAATGGTTTATGTTTTGACACTGAAACCATTCTTGAACCGAGGTTCATCTGATAAAAGGGGTTCCTGGTGGCATTACAGTAGTAGGAATTTATTATATACTAGAAGTGGCCACCCGGCATCACCAGGGTAGAAGGGGGATTTTTTTGTCTTAAAGTTAGTCCCGCGATCCATTATTACTCAATCATGAGTTGGCTCCTCGTGGGATGCCCCATTAAAATCCCCATGTAAAAAAAAAAAAGACCTTGCATTGATCCAGCCACTCTGAAAATAAACGTTAATGTCTACTATTTAAAATATTAAATGCAAAAAAATATTCCATTCTGTTATCATTTAAATTTCATTTTTTAATGCTTTTCACAAATATAAATCAAATCATTATTTCTGCTCAAAAACCAAGCCCTGGTTATATTTAATGGGTATATATATATATATATATATATATATATATATTTACTTTGTCATTAATTGTTTTATTTTCAAAGTTTCCTCCGGACATACAGATACGCACAACTGCCCTTTATATATGGATAGATAGATAGATAGATAGATAAATCCAGTTCATATTTTTCTAAAATGTAAATCTTAGGAATTAAAAGATTGTACGAAGCTTAACTAGCCTTAAATTTTTTTTTAGTATGCAAAAGAATTTGACAAATTTGTCCATAATGACAAAAATGTGATCCCTCCCCATGATTCGAATTTATTGGTTGAATAACATTGAAATTTGCCAACCACTGACTTCGTTATTTCTCTGAATGTTTGAGATGAGGCTTAATGATTAGTATTATCTGTGTTATTCGGACTATTGTCCTCATCTTTATTGTTATCTACACTATTTCTCTGAATGTTTGAGATGAGGCTTAATGATTAGTATTATCTGTGTTATTCGGACTATTGTCTTCATCTTTATTGTTATCTACACTATTTCTCTGAATGTTTGAGATGAGGCTTGATGATTAGTATTATCTGTGTTATTCGGACTATTGTCCTCATCTTTATTGTTATCTACACTATTTCTCTGAATGTTTGAGATGAGGCTTGATGATTAGTATTATCTGTGTTATTCGGACTATTGTCCTCATCTTTATTGTTATCTACACTATTTCTCTGAATGTTTGAGATGAGGCTTGATGATTAGTATTATCTGCGTTATTCGGACTATTGTCCTCATCTTCATTGTTATCTGTTCACATGGCCTAGTGGATAAAGGAGTTAGGTTGAGACAGTCCTAAGTGACAGTTATCTCTGGACTGCAGGTTCAATCCTGGCCAAGGGCAGCAGTAACATAGAATAATAATTAACACAGCTTAACACCTCTACCCCAGCTATGGTTAGCGGAATTGAAAACACGATCCCCCGTGGACTGAATAAAGGGTTGGGTTCAAAGTTCCATGATGGCTTCCGATTACGAAAAGAAGGTTCCCCAATTACCTGAAGAAGGCCGGAGGGCACATCAGCTGAAACATTGTACAGATAACAATGAAGATGAGGACAATAGTCCGAAAAACGCAGATAATACTGATTTGTTATATATTAGAGATGTGTGCTTAAGTTCACATTTATTTTAATAAAACACTAGAAATATCACTTGTTATTTATGGTTTCACCTTAGATATTCTTTTTTTGTAGTAATTCTTGTTTATTTAAACTAAAAACAAGACATTAAACAAACATGAATAAAAGAAAATCTTAGTATTTAAAGTAATATAGATAAATATGAACAAATTTAGATAGATAGATAGATATGAAGATGGATAGTTTTAAATAGACTGAGCTGGGTTGTTATTTTAATAGTCACCAGATAGCAATTTTTGAGGCACCGACTTGTTATTTGTCACACAGATAATACTGACTTGTTAGATATTAGAAATGTGTGCTAAAGTTCACATTTATTTTTAATAAAACTAGCTAATATATGCACCCTCCGGGTGCAAGTATTTAAGTTTTAATGTAATGAAATATCGTATTAAATTAGAAATGCTAATGAAACTAAATAAGAATGCAGATAAAAAAATTTGAAACAGAGGGGGATATAATAGAAAAATAGAACAACTGAAACTTACTCTTCCATCACTCTCGTCTTTCATTGTTATTTTTTCTAATTTAAGTATTTAGTTAAAAGAGGAAGTAAAGAATAAAATGACAGTTATCTTTTCTTGTTAATGGATTTCATTTAATATTCATTGAAGAGATTTTTGCTTATATTCATTAAAATAAAACCAAACAGTTAGAAACCAATAATACTAAACATATATTTATTAAAATTACATTTTTAATATCAATATGCAAATTAGCCTTCCCGTTCACATTGTAAAACACTATTTTGTTGTATATATAAATACAATTGCATGTTATTAGTATGTAGATATGCTTAACAGTACAAATAATGTAAAACAATTTTATTAATAATTGAGGTTAAAATAAGGATAAATTCATGGTGAATGTGACGTCAATTACTAAAGGAATTGTGACTTGAGTAGTGATTTAGTTTCGGTTACAGACAGAAAAATACACAATCTCCATTATAATAAGATACTAGAAATATCACTTGTTATTTATGGTTTCACCTTAGATATCTCCACTTGTAACTAAACCTTGTGATTGAAGAACCTAAAAAGGTTCCTTATGATATGCCACAATGTATACCAGCCATGTATTTAGAAGTTATTAAAAAAATTGCAGTCTTTCAATACATTTTAAAAATATAAAATTGATTAAGACTTACTAAATAAATAAAATTGAATCACAAATTCCTTTTAAAAAGGGCAGGAGGATTCGTGTTTATAAAGCAAAAATCAAGACCAAATAGGTACCTAGACACTGTGTTTTGACTTATCAAGTCTCTTCAGTGTGGCTAGACATTTTGTAAGCTACCTACAGCCGGGATAGAAACCAGATAAATTCAGCATCAGTCAGACAGCTTAACCACTTGGTTATCATCACCTACAGAATGCAAAGGGGATTTTAACTGTTTTAATACACACATCTGTATGTATGTAAAGGCTGCCATATAGTGCTCCATCCCTTATATAGGAGAGCGCGTGTATATATATATAAACCCTTTTCCTGCCAATTATCCTCCTTTTAGCCCCCCACACCCCTTAATATAATTTCTACAAGTTCCCCTCCTATTTATTCTCACTTCTACTAACTTGAACAAACTGGAACACAAGCACATCACCCCCTGAAGATGGCACTCTGAAGTGCCAAAAGTACTTGGGACAAAAACTTTGGACTAATCCACGAATTCCATTTAAATATAAAAAAGTTGGCCTGAAACCTTGAAAAGATTGGTAATAAACTTGTTAAACAGGAAACATCTGTTTTGTTTAATTCTATATGTATAAATGAAAGTATGCTACCCATTTATATATACTAGCAAATATATGCACCCTCCGGGTGCAAGTATTTAAGTTTTAATGTAATAAAAATATTGTATTAAATTAGAAAGGCTAATGAAACTAAATAAGAATACAGATAAAAAGATTTGAAAAGAGGAAGTATAATAAAAGATTGAAACAGAGGGAGTATAATAAAAAATGGAACAACTGAAACTTGCTCTCCATCACTCTCGTCTTTCATTGTTATTTTTTTCTAATTTAAGTATTTAGTTATAAGAGGAAGTAAAGAATAAAATGACAGTTATTTTATTGTTAATGGATTTCATTTAAGATTCATTGAAGAGATTTTTGCTTATATTCATTAAAATAAACCAAACAGTTAGAAATCAATAAGACTAAGCACATATTTATTAAATTCGATTTTTTAATATTAATATGCAAATTAGCCTTCCCGTTCACATTGTAAACCGCTATTTTGTTGTATATATAAATATAATTGCATGTTGTTAGTATGTAGACATAGTTAACAGTATTAATAATGTAAGACAATTTTATTAATAATTGAGGTTTAGATAAAAATAAAATCATGGAGAATGTGATGTCAATAACTAAGAGAATTGTGACTTGAGTAGGAATATAGTTTCGGTTACAGACAGAAAAACACACAATCTCCATTATAATAAGATATATATATATACACACACACACACACACATACATACATACACACACGTTTTTTAAAAGCGAATGTTATAAAATATTCCAACTGCAGTTTCTTGCCGTAGCAATTCTTCAGGGAATTATTACTTATTCCAGCCATCTACTTTTATTAATATCCGTGTTGTACCCATTCTTAAGTACGTGGGTCTGCCACCTTACGTAATGCCAGAACCTACCTGGCACAGTTTATGCTTATTCAAATGCCTACACTTGTTTGTTAACTCAGATCACGAGTTCAATATCTTCCCTGGGTCTCTGCATTCCGTTATTTTTAGTTTCTCATTTAAACACAGCATACAGGGGTTTTTGTTTAATCAAACGATTCACAAAGTAATATTATTTTAATGCTTATAGTTTTTTTTTCTCTTTTAAATTCAAAATGTTATTGGAAACAACACCTCCTTATAAAGAAGCCTTGTTTATCATTTAGAAACCTAAATAAATATGATGCATAAAATTACCTGATTCCATTTGTGCCTGAAAAAGACTTTAGTACAGATCTAAATGATTTTACAAAAGAAATAATTGGGAAACATTTTTTTGTTCTTTTTTTAATATTAACCAATACAATGCTAAGATTAATGAAACCTGTAGTTGGAAGAGAAGAAAGGAACAAAATGTCTATGTTCGTTATCTCTCTCTTTCTTATTAAACATGTTTTACATTTTGAAAAGACACTCCTGGTAGAACTGTTAAAAGTGAAAGTGAAATTAAACATGATCATTTATCAAAAACTTCAAAAATTGCCTGCTAAGTAAAATGTTGGCACATTTGAAAATGTACTCAACATTTCGGTTTTAAAAACTTAAGGAAAAAACAATAGAATAAAATTTTCCACAATTTTCATATAAAATAAAATAGATTTTTTTAAAGTTCTCTTAACTCATTTATATAAGTATAAAATAACTGCTAAACTTGCAAATCGGTCGGAAAATTAGGGTGACCCAGAAAAAACAGAACCTACAAATTTTGTAATAAAACTTAAATTCAACTAGTGTAGCGATATTGATTTGGCAAGGACTACTAATGGAAGGGGGAGGAAGAAATAAATAAATAAGAGATGATAAAGGTTTAAAAAAATAGTGAGGACCCAAAACAGGATGAATGATGATTTGACCGTAGCGTGACCCCGAACTGAGAATTGAGTGGCAACCGGAAGTCGGGTGTTGACCGGAAGTCACATGGTGACGTGGAACAACGAAGAAATGTATCGCTCTCTTTTTGCCTGCCGCCGTTGTAGGGTACGGATGGGGCCTCTAGTGGCTAGTGTGGGGTCACGATAATCAAGTAGTGTTCTCTCTCTCTCTTTGCCTTTCCTCCTCTCTGGTACGACCCCACTGGACACGCACGATAATAAAGGAGCAGTTGTGACTACATATTTCTCGGGTTGTAATTTCTATCAACACCATTTTAGCACTGTGAATTTGGAGGCACGTGGACGAGACCCGCTATATAATATATATACGCCACCGCCGCCTTACCGTTATCGTAGTAGCGCTAAAAAAAGGACAACGTTACTTATATCATTTTGGTACCATGAAAATACACCACAACGGTACACTAGGGGAGTTAAGGGTTAGGGTTTATTTGCCTATCATCCCACTTATGTGAGCCCACCCACAAGCCGAAGCTTATGGGTGGTAGACATAAAAATTGCGTCGATTCTGTTGGCATTCCCCCTCAAAGGGGCGCCTACTGGGATCGACGCTATTAATTCTACTTTATCGGTCCAGTGGCCGAAGCACACTGGACCCCCAGCCGAGGCCGGGTAATGTAGGGTAAGGGTTAACTTCCCCTACAAAAGAGTTAAGGGTTAATTTAATGGGAAAATAAATAAATTTGGGTTCTGGGTCACCCTGTATACAGGTGACCCAGAAAAAACAGAACCCACAAATTTTGTAATAAAACTTAAATTTAACTAGGGGGGTTAAGGGTTAGGGTTAGTTTAATGGGAAAATAAATAATTTGGGTTCTGGGTCACCCTGTATACAGGTGACCCAGAAAAAACAGAACCCACAAATTTTGTAATAAAACTTAAATTTAACTAGGCGGGTTTAGAGCTAGGGTTGCGGTTTAGGGTTAGGGTTAGTTTCATGGGAAAATAAATAATTTGGGTTCTGTTTTTTTCTGGGTCACCTAATTTTCCGACCGATTTGCAAGTTTAGCCAAAATAACATTAAGTTTGTATGCAATAAAACTAAAATCAAATTGAATGTTATTTCTATTAGATTTTAAACATTTCCAAAATTATGATCTGTATTTATCTAAAAAGGCATGGGATGGCAAATTTTGTGCTAATGGTAATTTCACCATAATGATAATTTGGTATAAGAGGCGACTGTCGAAGTATAGTGATACAGAATATACACACAGGTTATAGTGAGGGGGAAGAAAAAAAAAAAAAAAAAAAAAAAAAAAAAGGAAAAAAAAAAAAGGGAGATACAACTTAACCTGTTGAAAAATAAATTTATACTATAAGAAATGAAATATCAAAAAGAAAAAAAAAAAAAAAAAAAAAAAAAGCTGCCTTTAGGAAGTGAGGGAGACAACACAAACCTTACCAGAGAAACCAAAGGTCATATTTACCCCTTATTATTGCTAGGCTTTGAAAAGGCAAATAAACTTTGCATGTACCTCAAAATATACTTATCACGTTATTTGGAGATGGGCACCACCAAATAACCCCTATTGCCCTGAGAGATGTGTAGAAAGGAAATATTTGGCAGGGCACCCCCCAAAGGACCTAATAGGTTATGGGACGCAGCTATCCATCTATCATACTTAATAGAAAGGTTGTAATAAAAAATCTGGCACAACTCAAAATAGTTTTTAGTAATTGGGAAAAGAATTAATAAGACGTGTACTCAATTATCTTAAAAGAGAAGTTAAGTGAATTTTAGTTTTAAGATTATATCAATTAAAATATTGACATTTTTCAACTTCAAATGAATTCCATAAGACTTAATATCTAAGCATATTTTGGACTAAGTAACCAATAAGCACCCCAACTCATCAAATTAATGAAAGGTTCATATTTTAACTCATCGCCGGTAAGTTTCGCTTTCAAATATTTGAAAATAAACAGACGGTTTTTGCAATTATATCGGATCTGACAAAAACAAATTGTGTGATACTATTTCTGAACGACGTCCTTTTATTTAAATAGGCATAAAAATATTTTTTAAATAAAAACTGTATTTTTATTTAAATAAACATAATTGCATTTCTCTTCTGATTAAGTAAAAACTATTTTAGTATAAAAACATCTTTCGTCTTTTTTTATATCATCGTAAGTGTTGAAAAATATTCATCAATTTCTGATTAAAAAGTATTTATTTAAAAAAAAGATTTTGCCATTGGATTTTAATTTGATTACATGTACCAACCATCTATTTATCTAATTTATTGCGAGTTCAACATCCCCATAAACTTCTGATTAAAATCATTTATTTACAAAAATTTGGAAGCGGAAGTTACCGGTGATGAGTTAAATTATGAACCTTTCATTAAGTTGATGATTTGGGGTGCTTATTGGTTACTTGGTCCCATATTTCTATTGAAATTTAAATTCCATAAATTAGTAAAAATTCATGTTTTTCAGCATAACTCAGCAAAAATAGCACATTACAAGGGAGTTTTTTTTTTCTATTATTATTATTACAGAATAAAGCAATTTGCAAATAAATAATTTTGTAGGTTCATTCTGAATGTTATTTTTTTAATTATCTAAATTGTCAATATAATGAAGATAACTATGAAATGTCAATTAAAATTATGGACCATATGACCTTTAGGCACCCCTTTTGCTTTGCTGATTCATAAGTACAGTTTTATCATTTACACTATCAACATCCGGTTGTTTGTTTCAGGTTAGTTTTAAAATAAAAAAAATAAAAATCATCTGTTAACAACCGGATGTTGGTGTAAATGAAAAAAATGTACTTATGAATCAGCAAAGCAAAAGGGGTGCCTAAATTCCTTAAATAGAAACATCACGAGTGACCAATGTGTTTATAGGTCATTTTAGTAGGTAACAAAACTTTGTGAGAACCCTTTTAGGATTTTAAGATTTAACAGATTTCCAACTCAATTGATTCCTTACTTAGTTTCAAATTTTGTGGATAACTTATGATAATGATAACAGGTTTAATATTTTGGTGAAAAGTCAAGACCTTGATTTTCAAATTACAAATATTTTTGTAAAGGAGTTATTTTTTTTTTTTCCAGCCAAAATGATTTACAAAAAGCTTCCTGTAGTCCGCCAACACTATACCTGATACCCCACTCCACACATACATCTATATTATTACTGTACACTGTTCATGTTCCTGACACTAATACATCATTCTGTGTACTAGACATGAGACTTTGATGAGTTGTGGTGCACCCGAGCACTGTACACATACATGTATATTATTACTGTACACTATTCATGTTCCTGACACTAATACATTATTCTGTGTACTTGACATGAGACTTTGATGAGTTGTGGTGCACCTGAGCACTGTACATAATAAATTTCATTATTATTATTTATTATTATTAAAATTGCACTTTTGCTGTCTCCTTTTAAGAGGAAAAAAATTAATCGACTTGTCCTGATTTTATTACCAACCCTCCACAATCACAATTTAATAGTTAGCAAGTTGGTTGGGTTTTACAGCATGTCAACCCCTTGGGTTATTTTATGCCGAATACTTCTATTGGTAAAAAAAAAATGTTTAATGCTGACAAAGTTTTTAAATAATTTCATTTTTAATGGATAATACAATTTTGTTTATAAACTCATGTTTTCTATTTACTAACAGGTACTACCACTCCGGGTCAGAGTGGACCAGGGAGCGATGGTGATGAAGGGGTGCTCCACATTCCCCAAACCTCCAGAACTGGAACCTCACCATCAGATAGAGTTTAACGTCATTCCAAGGACAATAGTTAACTCAGATAGGTTAGCAGACTATTATTGTTAGTGATTTGATTTTCACTAGATGTCCTCATTTTTTTTCTGGCCTTATACTAACAAAAACAAAGACTTAGAATGAAGTCATACTAAAATATTCAGTACTCATATAGGAAGCCCTTTAGTAATAGTAGTTAAACACACGCACACACATTTTTATTTTTTTTTAAATGCTTTTAAATTACTTATATCCTTTTAAACATATCTTTTATAATATTTCTCTGAATGTTTGAGATGAGGCTTGAAGATTAGTATTATCTGCGTTATTTGGACTATTGTCCTCATCTTCATTGTTATCTACACTATTTCTCTGAATGTTTGAGATGAGGCTTGAAGATTAGTATTATCTGCGTTATTTGGACTATTGTCCCCATCTTCATTGTTATTTGTGCAACGTTTCCGCCGATGTGCCCTCCGTCTTCTTCAGGTCCTTCTCCAATTGGACACATGGCCTAGTGGAATAAGGTAGTTAGGTCAAGACAGTTCTAAGTGACAGTTATCTCTGGATCCAGAGTTCAATCCTGAGTAGAGGCAGTTAGAAAAATAATTAACACAACACCTACCCCAGCTATGGTTAGCGGAATGAGAACAGGAAACTCCCGTGGAATAAATAAAGGGTTAGGTTCAAAGTTCCGTGATGGCTCCCAATTACGACAAGTTCCCGAGTTCGAAAAGAAGGTTCCCCGAGTCTGACAAGAAATACCTGTATAAGGCCGGATGGCATATCGGCCGAAACGTTGTACAAATAACAATGAAGATGGGGACAATCTTTTACAATGATCAGTATCATCAATATCAAGACTGAAAAAAAAGTTTATTTTATTTATCTGTGAAATCCAATCTATTTAGACAGTAGTAAAAAGTAAACTATTTTGTGCCGGGTTTAATATGCTATAATTCTCAAACCTTAAAAGCAAAAAACATTACTGCCAATTTTGAATGTGTATGACTGCGCACACGCACACACCAAGCTCATAAAAATCAGATGTCATTAGGACATCATTTTTAATACCAGTTTTACATATCAACTATGACGATAAAATGCACAGTAAAGATGGCAATTTTAGGAATAAGGTGGCAGGGGTAGTTTTTTTGGTAATTTATAAGGAAGTGCGTCCTGGTCTCCCGCCTCAAAGACTGCTACCCGGTGACTATTAAAATAACAACCCCAGCTCGTCGTAATTCTTGTTTATTTATCGTAATTCTTGTTTAGATATGAAGATGGATATATAGTTTTGAATAGACTGAGATAGATAGATAGATAGATAAACAAACAAAATAATATAGATAGATATGAACAAATAGAGGTAGATATTTTCGACAAGTGAATGTATTTGGTGGTGGTGGGGGGGTCGCTTCTATTTTGTCGTAATTCTTGTTTATTTAAACTAAAAACAAGACATTAAACAAACATGAATAAAAAAAAAATCTTAGTATTTAAAGTAATATAGATAAATATGACCAAATTGAGATAGATAGATAGATGGATAGTTTTGAATAGCTTGAGCTGGGTCGTTATTTTAATAGTCACCGGGCAGCAACTCTTGAGGCAGGAGACTGGGACGCACTTCCTCATAAATTACCGGTTTTTTTTCTCTTTAATTCGTCCTAACAAATGCAAACCTGGGCAAAGATTATGGGCAAAAAAACTGAATACTGCTGAATTAGAGTTGTTTAGTTCTTAAGATTCCTGTCAGTATTATACTAACCAATTATACTAACCAATACCCATTCACAAAAAAAAAGTTGCTCCATAAATAGTTTTGTGAAAATATTACAACTATTGTCTAAAAATCATGGCAAGGTGAGAAAACAAATTGAATAGACAAAACAAAGCAAATCTAAGTGAAAGAGGAAACAAGAAAAAATTAATAAATCAGGTTATTTCCTAGTTGAGTAACATAATATTACAGGGTGACCTAGAAAAAACAGAACCCAAATTATTTATTTTCCCATTAAACTAACTTTAAACCCCCACTCCAGTTGAGTAACATAATATTACAGGGTGATCCAGATAAAACAGAACCCAAATTATTTACTTATTTTCCCATTAAACTAACTCTAAACCCCAACCCTAACACCCCCCTAGTTGAGTAACATATTACTAGAGGCTGACCCAGAAAAAACAGAACCCAAATTATTTATTTTCCCATTAAACTCTACCCCCCCCCAGCTGAGTAACATATTACAGGGTGGGGGGTAGAGTTTAGGGTTAGTTTAATGGGAAAATAAATAATTTGGGTTCTGTTTTTTCTGGGTCACCCTGTAATATGTTACTCAACTAGGAAATAACCATAAATCAAATTAGTTTAAAATTCTTTCAGTTGTGTGAGAGAGTTTGTTCTAATTTATATTGCAACACTTTAAACAAAAAAATAAAGTGCACTTTTGATACTTTTACAAATTCAACTAGTTTTTAACAACTTGTATTTTTATAGGGTTGGCTCATTCTTTTTAATTTAAAAAAAAGAAATAAAAAATTATAGTAAATCACTTTTATATAGAATTAATTTTGATAAAACAAAAATAAATAAAAATCTGACATGGTTATTTTATTATTTCTCTCTTTATATATATAATTAAATTGATAAATATTAATTGCTGTGAAAATAAAATTATATCTAATCCAAATTGGTGATGAATTTTTAATTACTAAAAAGTAAATTATTAGGAAAAAAAGAAAAAAAAAAGGAAAAAAAAAAAAAAAAAAAAAAAAAAGACAAAGCAGAAAGTGTCAAATGTACCTAGTTCGGTTTATTTTAACAAGGCGATTGTAAATGCCTACATTTTGTACAGATCACCTGTCGGGTTGACAGAATATTTATAAAGGTGGATTCTTAGCTTGGTGTTTTTTTTCTTTCTTTTTTTTTCTTCTTTTTTTTTTTATTTATTGTTTTTTTTTTGTTGTTTTTTTTTGGGGTTCCTCTTTTTCTTTTTGACCTCAACAAGCCCCCCATGTAAAAAGGACTTGTTTCCGATTTTGGTTGCAGAAAAACAAAAGCACTGGAGAGAAAAACAAGTGTGATATAGGAGAATTGCAGCAACTTTAGGTTCTTCTTATTTTGTTTCATTATTTTATAAGGCAACAAAGAAAGCCTGACCTTTTTGCTTCACAACAGAGATAGATAGATAGATAGATAGACAGAGAACTGCAATCATTTGAGAGAGAGAGAGAATGTGTGTATGTGTGTGTGTAAATGTTGAACAGGCGGTAGTTGGAAATATGGGATAAAGTTGATTTCATGGAAAGAGAAAGAAGTTTGTTTTTTTTGTTTCATTTATATTGTTACTGTTTTAATTTATAATGGTAATGTTATCTAATTTAAATACAAAAAAAGGTTCATAAAATTAAAGGAAAACAAAAATGGGGCGAAGGAAAAAAAGTTGCACCCCTCTTTTTTGTCAATTCAAATATAATATAACTGGCAGGTAAGAGGGATTTTTGGAGACTAAGAAAGAAAGAAAAAAGACCAACAACAAAACCTCAAGATATCTAAACAAAGAAAAATATAATTATAAAGAGAAGTTCCTGCTTCATTGGTTCATGCTAAGTTTATTTAATGGAGTTAGCCCTGTGTTTACCCGTCAAAACTTGCATTGACAGGAACTTCCCTGCAACCAGACAAGGAAGGGGGTGGGTGGGGGGTGAAGCCAGTTGGGGACTAAACTAACAATTTAGGGAGGGGTCGGGGGGGGGGGAAAGAGAATTTCCAGCATTGCTATAATAAACTTAAAGTAAAAGAGTATTATCAATTAAAAACAAACCCACTGTGTGTGCGCACACATACACACACACATGCGAATACACATTAAAACTAAAGTGTGTATGTGGTGGGGTGTAATACTATGCGTGTGTGTGTGTGTGTAAAACACATTGACAAGTTTTGGTAACCGAGCACCACAGTACTTTTTGATTAAATACAAATTATACAGATGAAAATTTGAGGATTCACATTACAAATCACATTATATAGAAATACCTTTTTACTTAACTAAATTGGCAAATTTAGATGAGCCACCCATAAACAACAAATTCACACACACACTCACACGTTTTGTTTTCTTTTTTAATATGCACTCGGATTTGAATCTTCTAAAATGCTGTATCATTTATTTTTGTTAAATGCTTCACATTTATAGTTTAATAATTTAACACTTCAGCTTAAAAACTTAAAATTCTGCACACATACAAATAAGGCTAAAATGTCTAAAACAGTCTTTAGAGAGAACAACTAAAGACTATGACTAAATTGAAAGTTTTTTGGGGGGGTGGTTTTCTCCTCCCGCCCCCCAAATAATTTTCATTAAGCCCTTCCCTCCTTTAATCCTTCCCCTTGTATTCTTTATATTATCAGAAGAAAGAAGAAAAAAAAAAAAAAAAGAAAAGAAAAATCAACATAAGGAATTCTCTTCAGTTTGTCTTGTCATCATAGCCATTGCATTTGAGGATGAAAACTTGTAGGCAGAAAAATGAGAAACTGATAAAATTCAGCAAAAAGGACTTTAATAAAATAGTGAATATGTTGTGACTTTTAAACCCGTAATTTTCTAGACTTTTACTGTCAAAACGTTTTTTTTTGTTTTTTGTTTTTTAAATAATGTTGAATAACATTAAGAAAAAGTAACAGCAAAACTGAAATGGACTCTAGAAATTTCCTTTTTCTGTACATTTATTTCTTCTGACATACGAGTATAAAGCCTTTGCACAATGGGAATATCAAAGTTGACTCATGATAATTACTACAAATAGAAAACTACACACGTTTCAACCTTTGATAACCTTTCTTGTTTTCAACTTGATACATATAAATACTGTGCTTTTCACTGGACATCATGAGGTGAAACGGAATCACATATCTAAGAATCAGTGTAGTTGTCAAAACACTGGTTATCTTGGAATTGGTAATCAACTGGAACCTTTCTGTTTATGCTTTCATTTTTTTGTTTGTTTTGTTTTTTTTTTCTCTTTAAATAGTTTTTTTCTTTCTTTTTCCTTTTTGGCAGGAGCACCTGTATGTTTAAAGTCCAACCTACCTGGACAGTAGGTAAAGCAGAGTGGTTTGTGATGCCTTTTTCTTTTTTTCTCCATTCATTGTAAACCCCCACCTCCAATGAAGGAGGAGGAGAAAGTGAAAACTGGGGAGGGGGTGGGCTGGAAAAAAAAAAACAAAAAAACAAAAAAACAAAGGAGAAACTGCACACCTAGAGATGTACAAAAATAAAAAATAACCTAATTTGACAATTTCCCATAATTCCCTTTTGAACAAAGCACAAGGCTACTTTGACCTGTATCATAAAAAAAAAAAAATAAAAATAAAAAAATTGAAGAGAGACTTAGAATAGTGAAGGAGATGGAAAAAGGAGAGAGATCGAGAGAAAACTTTTTTCTCCACATAAAAAGCTATACATAACTACATCTTGATGAGGAGGTGGAGGAGTTGTGTACATCCCGCCATAATATAATAATAATGAAATGAAATTTAAAATAAAAAAAAAAAAAAAAAAAAAAAAGAAAAGAAAATTTTAAAGTTTCGTTTTTTTTTCTTTTTGAATGTTCATGTTTGTTATTTAGTTTTTATCTCATTATTTCTAGCCAGTGCTTTTATTTTCCTCCATAAAACAGAGGAAGACTTTTTTTTTTCTTTCTTTCTTTAAAATCTTCACAGGGTGATACCATGAAGCTGATATGACAAAATGTACAGATACGATGGAAATGAAAGTAATGTGTTCATCAAAATAATGTCAAGTGATATTATTAAATTCCCTACTATGAGTGTGAACACTCGTAAAGTACATCGGCTAGAGTCTGGGCCACGTGCTGATCAAGAATTTGAGACATAACTAGATTCAAAAGTCTGCTCTGTTGATGTACAAAATAGGGTCTGTTCTCTGGCACGCGAGCTAAATGCACCAGAATGTTTGCAGTCCGTCGTAACATATCTAGACTAGTTCCCATCATTTCGGGACTGTCCCGTAACACATTGATACCATGGGTGCTTACCACCTGAACAGCATTGTTCTCGGCTGTCTCCAAAAAGTCTATCAGCAATGATACACTGGGGTGCTGCATGGCAATTGCGCGCGCAGCACTGCTGTCTCCCTGCACAAGCTCAGATAGTAATACAACAGCAAACTCTTGAGTGACTTGCTCTTTTTTGTTTGCAAGCATCTTTGTCAAGTTGTTAACCAGTTGCACTATCCGATTAAAAGGTGGTGTTGCAAGCAGCAAATCCACATTAGCTTCATGTATGCACAATTTGCATAGTGCTTCAAGTACAAGACGCTGAGGCGAAAGGACGGAGGATGGCGACATGCTCGGCAAGGGATCTTGGGCACAGGCAGATGGACACACAGCCCAATGGAGCAGCCCATTTAAAATTGGCAGACAGATTTCCTCGGGGTATATTGAGAGATCAAGCT
Organism: Doryteuthis pealeii; assembly: GCA_023376005.1. Classification (NCBI taxonomy): domain Eukaryota; kingdom Metazoa; phylum Mollusca; class Cephalopoda; order Myopsida; family Loliginidae; genus Doryteuthis; species Doryteuthis pealeii. The sequence continues at coordinate 97,817 of JALAJA010000165.1, read as the reverse complement.
GTCCACATATGTTAGCAAAAATAACCAATGTGTTCTCACGTAATGCATGGAGATGATCCCACCACCATTCATGTTCATTTAAGGAGATATCTTCAAATTCTGGTTCCTCTTTATCAAGTTTTCTCCGTACCTTCACCCTAGGAGGGTGTTGATGGTGGAGTAATAATAATTTTCCTAAAATATACATTAGACCTGGATGTCTGGACATTTCAGAGTCATTTCCCTGGATACATGACAAACTTCGAAATATATTAGAAATACAAACACATCGCCGCCCAATCTCATCTTGAGCTTCTGACATAAGGCATACTGCAGGGCTATCTCTTTCAAAGGCCTCTTCCTCCTGATCTTCACACATCTGAGCTTTTATTAACATTGATTCAACAGTTACTCCATTTTCAAGAGGAGCTGTTAAACGAGTTTCTCTCTTTACAGGGTTCCCAATCTGATCTTCACTTTTTACTATATTATTTTCAGCTGGCTTTTCATTTTCTTTATTATTTTGCGTTTCAAAATCCATTTTTACAATACCATCTTTTTCACAATGCTCTTCATTATTTACAGCATTTTTTGCATTGTGACTTTCAGATGAATTTGACTGATTTTCTTCAGCTCTCTGATTATTGTTATTGTTATTATTGTTGTTGTTGTTGTTATTGTTATTGTTGGTGGTGGTGTTATTGTTGTTATTATTGTTATTATTGTTATTATTATTACAGTTTTGCTGCTGTTCCTGTTGGGGTTCTTCTTTTACATGATCAGATGAAGCAGCAGCAGTAGCAGCAGCAGCAGTAGCAGTGGGAGGAATTGCAACATCTATACTATCTGTGGGTTGTTGAGTGCCAACTTTTGTTTTGGCAGCATTCTCTTTTTCTTCTTCCTCAACTGGCTCCTTCTTGATATGGATTTTGTTGATGCAGTTGTGAAAATTTTCATTGTCAACCACACCATTTACACTTTTGTGGTCTGTAGGAGGTGGGGGTGTTGTTTTACAAGAAGAGTTTTCTCTGTCTGATGCAGGTTCAGCAGGTCCAGGTGAACGACAACTCAATTTTAATGGCATCACATTGTTGACAATTTCATCTTGACAATCTTTTTTTATGCCACGATAATAGAAGAGTTTCTTAAAGACTTTGTGATTATTCAGACTTTCAAAATGGGTCTGAACATGAGCGGACATGTCACCGCCACCTAGCTGCCAGTGTTCGGCTTTACTTTTGAAGCCAGAGTAAATGTCCCATGGTTTACCATCTAAGAGAGCAGTCTCTCTATCAGTTTCATTCACTTTAACCACCTTGCCTTGCCGGGTGATGTACGTGTAATTTTCACCTACACGCATTCCTTTCCACACGGTTTCACTTTCCAAATTTTTGTAATCTTCCACTTCCATTGACTTGAATGATTTCAGTGATCCTTTTTCTTTTTGTTTGACCAATACAGCATCATAGCCGACTTCTAATTCATCGAAGAGACCAAAGATGTCAATGAGACAGCGTCTGAAATGTTCAAGTAACACTTCAAGTAATCCAGGCAGATGGGACAAAGTAAAGTAAGTTACTGTTGAATCATCAAACAAGAGAATTGACAATGTATCCAAGGCCCAGGTACTTTCAGCAAGCATGCCAGATTTCAAGGCCATCATAAGCTTCCAGGGTTCAGTCTGACCTGGAATGAGAAAAGTTTTAGTTTTATTAGAATCAACGAAAAAAATAGATTAACAGTAAATAGTAACTTAATAATAATAAAGCAGATTTTATACACAGGCAATAATAAGGTCTAACCAAATATAAACTTATCTCTCTTTCTCTCTAAAATGGGATGAAAAAAAAAAAAAAAAAAAATGAATAAAAAAAAAATACAGTTTAAAGTTATTTAAAGTCTACATCATAAACATTTTAGAATTTATTCTATAAATTAATTATAAAGACAAAATTATACAAAGTCAATAACGACATTCAATTTATTCAAACTACATTGTGGCAAACACAAATAGGGTTCATATAAAGTTTTATATATGATAAAATATAAATTATATATGTTCATATAAAGTTTTATATATGATAAAATATAAATTATATATGTTCATATAAAGTTTTATATATGATAAAATATAAATTATATATGTTCATATATTAATTTATTATTGTTTATTATTTCAGTTGCAGAATTAAGGTTGACTCCTGGTTTAAATAGAAATTGTATCCTGTTGCAAAATTATAGAATTACAATTGGTAGGAGATATATAGTTGTTTCAACAAGGTACATACATCTTGTTACTTTGAAATTAAGTTTTTAATGTAAATTCCTTTAGTAAATACATTGAACCTATTTCTTCATTAACAATCAATATATTTGAACCTACTGTATTTTTCTTTAGATAATCTTTGCACCATGATAATTAATTTGATTTGGTGAATTATTGAAAAATCAACATGTATTTGCACAACATAACAGAAAATAAAAAGAATTGAAATTGCTTTGCTTAGAATTATTTAAAAACTTAGTTTTATATTTTACAAAATGTCAAATTAAACCATTAAAACATTTTTAATCAAACATGTAATAGATTTATCAATAGAGGATGAAAAATTATTCTTTAAATTTAAAAACTGAAGTTTTAGAGAGACAAACAAAATGATTACATAGATTAAGAATTTCAAAAAGTTTCTTTAACAGATCTTTATTTTTCACACTTTAATGTGGTATTACACCAATATTTGCAAAGAAATGAATTTGTTTTTTTAACTTTCTGAATAATTTACCAAAAGTAAAATCAAATATATAGAGCGAAAGAGATAGACAAAGAGAGAGAGAGAGAGAGGGAGAGAGAGAGAGAGAGATAGAAACAGAGAGAGAGAGAGAGAGAGCAAGAGAAAGAGAGAGAGACAGAGACAGAGAGGAGATGAGAGAGAGAGAAAGAGAGAGAGAGAGAGAAAGAGAGGGGATGAGAGAGAGAGAGAAAGAGAGAGAAAGGGAAAAAAGAAAAAAGAAAAAAAACATTCATTCATAAAATTACTACATAAAATAAAAAGCAAATTATTCACAGCCAGGCAGGTGAAGTAGCATGAATCAAACTATTGTTGCAACAATTTTCAAGTTTTGTTTCTGAATTGACAATATAACATTTCAAAACAAATCAGTTTCTTCCCATATTTTATGTAGGTTATATAAACATTCAAATAAATTTTGGGAGAGCAGAAAAAAGGCTAAAGAATGATTTAAGGTTTTTATGTGAATAAATAAAATAAAAAAAACTTTTTTTTTTTAATGATAACTGGAGAAAGATTTTTGAATATAATTCTGCCCTTGTTAATATTTTATGTAGTAAAAGTTTTAAATTATCTAGATTAAAGACAACCAGAACACATGAGTAGTTTGGTCGTCTTTCATCTACTTCACTTCTACAATATCGAGGTTTAATTTATGAGTATAAATTATTATAACCGAATAAGGCAAAAGTAATTATTTATATCATAAAACAATGTTTAAAAAAAAAATTCAATTAAAAGAAAATTACAGTCAATATTCAATTAACATTAAAATATTAACAAATCAAACCACACACAACTCTTATAACTTAGAAGTTTATTTTTTAATTTTTTTTTTTTTTCCCTTAGTTACTTTCATCTTTTGTTTTAAAATTAATAAGGTTGTAATTTTATGTGCAAATAAAATAATACAAAGTGTTCAAGAATATAAATCATGGCACTTTCAATATTTTAAGAAATAAAATGTGACTGCAAATATAGTCTCTTTTTGCAAACTGTTGACTTGAGGTCATGTGGTTGAGGAAATAATATAAAATATCAATTTCAAAAGTAAAGTGAGCTCAAAATGGATCCTATTAAGATAATGTTAAACATTAATAGATATATAAACAATATTTCTACTTAAAAGATGATAATTTAGAGAAGGTGAAGAGAAGGAAAAAACAATTGATAGTGCAAACTTTTCGATTATGTGCTTTTATACATAAAGCACAAAAATTGGGAACAGGGATGAATAAAAACGTTGTTTGAAGACATCAGTTTAAAATTGAGTTCATATACTAATTGCATTTATCAAATAACTTCTACAAGTTTTAATCCCAATCATTTAAGAACAAATTTAAACAAATTAAAATCAAAAATAAAATAAATAGTTAGTGTTGGCTTTAATAAAAGTGAAGAAAAATGTTATTTGTACCATGATGCTCCTCCTGCTTTCATATCAGAAATGGAATACATACTCGGAAGATTTCATTGTGTGTATGTGTGTGTATGTATATGTGTGTGTGAGCGAGTGTATGGGAGGGGGTTCCCATAAAGAGTAAAGAAATTGAAAAATTAATTTTAGGAAGAGGACAGTATGAGTTATATAAAATCTGATAGGTTTTTATAAAACATTGATTTGATTTTAAAAAAGTTAAAAGAATAGTCTTTTTTTAAAGCTGATATTTAAATAATTTGTATTTGATAGTAAGAGGATACTCTCCAATATAAATACAATAGCATATTAAGATTAATAGTAAATTGTTAAAACTAGGAGATTTTTTTTTTCTGTGATTTAACAGATAGGAGCATTCATAACTTAAAATAGCAGCAATATTCACACACAAAAATATTTAAAGTGGCTTAAAATATGGGGTAGGTGGGTGGGTAGTTAATTAGTGTCTTAGCCATTTATTTATGTCAGCTAAGTATTAAAATCCTTTTGAAAAAGAAAAAAAAAAGAAAAAAAAAAGAAAAAATGAAAAAAGAGAAAGAAAAAAAAGAAAAAGAAAAAAGAAAAAGGAAAAAGGAAAAAAGAAATAGAAAAGTTATTGACAGGCATATTTGATGTAATATTTTTAATTTAAATTGCCAGAATGAAAACTGTGTGCAATCACCAACAGCACTCACAAGAGTAGCAAGCAGCAGCAGCAGCAGAGCACCGGATATTTGCCATTAAATAAAGTATATTTACCTATGTCTTGTTTAGCTAGCCGCTTTCTCTTGGCCAGCAAGGGCTGAACAGCTTCTACGCTATCTGGTGGGAATGATATTTCCTTCTTGGGTGGGAGTTGAGCATTTGGTACCATACCCCCAGGCTTCTGTACAAAAAGACGAAAAGCAACCCATCATAGCTAAAGGAAGATTAAGAGCTGAACAAGCTTAAGTAACACAAACGATGATTTGAAGATAACAGATGATGATGATAATGATGGAGTTGGCACATTTTCTTCCCTTTACTAAATGAAATTTTTAGCTGAACAAAGGATTTAATTGACAAAATTAACTTTTAAAACTAATTACCTAATTCAAAATAATTAATCATCAAAATTATTTTAAATTGATTTTTTTTTTTTTTTTTTTTTTTTATATATAAAATGTTTACGAAGTATAAGAAAAGAAAAAGATAAATGTAGAAAAAAATCATCCCTCTCCGATTCATTTTTAAGATTAATAATATTAAAGTATAAGCTGTCATTAGTTTTTAAAACCATTATGAAACATTGACAATTAAAATAAAAAAAGGAAAAACATTATGAATAAAGAAAAGTGTAATAAAACAAAGGGGAAAAAGAAACAGAAAAGGGAAGGGTTTAAATAAAGTGTGGGAAAGAAAAGGGATGTATCTATATATGTATAAAAAGCTTGAAAAGTCTCAGTCAGAACCTATATAGGATTCTCCTCCCATTAAAGGGATAGGTGGCGCAGTGGGCTTTTCCTTAATACCTATCACTTATTCAGTTACTCTAGACTTGCACACCAATTGTACTGAGAACTTATCAAATGAAAACTAATTGTTCTTGTTTATTAATAAATAATTATTAAAAAAAAAAAAATTTTAATTTTTTTTTTTTTTTTTTTTAATCAATCTACATTTCCACAAAGGATTTTTCCCTAATACATCAGCCTTTAGGGGAACCACCCACCAACCTAACAGTACATCTTGTACAAGGAAATAAAACATAGGAAGTAAGAATGAGCATATAAAATATAAGTGCTGCATATTAAAAAACAAGGAATCAGAGAGGTAGGCATAAGTGTGTGCATGTATGTTTACAGTGAATGGGTGTGTGTGTGTGTGTGTGTGAATGTGTGTGTGTGTATATATAGTGGGTGGGTGAGTGTGTGTGTGTGCATGCACATACACCTACACACATACACACACACACCATTAGGCAAATGAAAAAGAAAAAGGAGCAAAAAGAGGAGGAGGATAGGGAGGAGGAGGAAGAGGAGAATTTGACGATCAATGAATTGGCATTGAGAGTGGCTGGTGGTTGTCAACATTCAACTTGCCAAGGTATCTGCTACAGCTACCCATTGATAAAAAATGTATCTATATAAATAAAGGTAATATAAAAACATACTCATACTAAAGAAAGAAAAAAAAAACATAAGCACCCTGGGGGTAAAGATGTAAGCTTATTCGAGAATACAGAGTAAACTCAAAATTGGTTTCCATAAATAAAAATTCAATAGAGCTTCGTCTCTACCCATTTTTTATGGTTAAGGGACTTTTCTTTTTTTTTTTTTTCTTTTTTTTTTTAATAAAGTGACCAATAGTTTAAAGGGAAAAATAAAATCATTTACAATAGAAACCAGTAGAAAAACTTAGAATAGAGTATTTTTAACAATTCTAAAGTTGACACTGATCAAAAGTTGAGAAAATTCTTAGGAGTGGGAGAGACAGAGAAATTAGTAAAATTTAAGAATATATGAATATGACGAGGGTGTGAAAAAGAGAAGCAGCAGCAGCAGCAACAGAATTAAGCTATCATAATTGCCATTATATAAAGTTTTCCATATTCAAATATCTTTAATCAATGTGTAAGATAATTTCATTCTAATACAAACAACCAACATGGAATTATATTAAAAACTTTCAATGTAGCAAAAACTCAAAATTGACAAGAATTACTAAATAAGAAGTGACAAATAAGAATAATTTCAAGAATAAAATCAAAATGAAAATTGGGCGCTAAAATAATGGAGAAGGAGGAGGTGGGTAATTTGGAAAGAATTTAATCTAAAAGTTTTGTGAAAATAAAATCATGAGCAAGAATAATTTTTTTTTACATTTTTAAATGATCCAGTTTATCTCAGTCGGTAGATCATTCGCTTCTGAATTGCAAGGTTCCAGGTTCAATACCAGTCCTCGCTAACTCGGTGCATGAGAAGTACAGCTTGGGTAATATGATCTGTGCACAGTAAAGTGGAGCTGAGAGTAAGTGTGGTGCTCCACCTCAGCAAAAACAATCTCCCTGTCTGGCTGATACCAACAATAGGTCACTCTGCCGACTTTACTACTACTAGTCACTTCATGATCATGAGGACTGTTCCAAAAAATTGCACTTTAGATTAAATGATAAAGTTCCATCTGATCAAAATATTAGTCAGAATTAGAGTGTTGCAATATTACACAGTTCAAACTGAGTAAGTAAAAAAATTAGCAATGTTAGGAAAAAACGAGAAAATAATTCTTAATAGAAAAACTATATCAGAAACCCTGCAAGGCTAATCTTAAAAGAAATTTTTAAAAAATTAAAAAAAAAAAAAAAAAAAAGACTTTGCATCCAAAAGTTGAAAGAATCAAGAAATTCAGCAATAAGAATAAATAAAAGATTAACCTTCAAAATTATAGATTTACTAAAAAGACTCAAACCAAATTTGATTAAGAGAAACGCCATAATCACAACATAATAAGAATAAAATATTGATATATTAAAACAATTTATAGAATTAGCTACTCTTAAAAACAAGATGGGAAGAAATTGTTATAGACAGGGTTTCCAAGGAGTTTAAGGAAAAGGGTCAGCTTGGGAAGGGGGATTGTTATAAACTATAACCGGAGAGGACTGATATTGTTCTGTATGTAGACTATACAAGTATGATATATTATGTAAGCATAAATATACAAGAAAATATCTATTTAGAAAAGGAAGAAAAGGAACCCTGAATATAAAAGCAATTGAAAGAAGAAATAAAGAAGACAGAATAAGCAGACAATTTCAAAAGTCGCGTTCATGTCACAATGAAGGTACAAGTTTACGATGTATACAAAGCAAACAAACAATCCATTTCATATTGGTTTTTACTGTCAAAAATCAGCAATTAAGCATTTACACAAATCCTGAAATATTAAACAAGCAAAAATGAAACACTTAGAAAGTAAAGTACACTTTTAGTTATTCTTTTTTTTTTTTTAACAAATAAGATCTTTATTTAAATAAAAATAGAACGTATATGTGCTTTAAATTATATATACTGAATAAAAAGAGTTGCATGAAATGCTTTTTTATTTTATTTTTTTAAATGCACTCTAGTTTTCTTTGAGTTATAGTCAAGGTTAAAAGCGCGGTAAGGGATTATAAAAGGTATGAGATATTAAGCCAAACTTTTTGAGACCTTCATTTTCTGATGCAGGTATCATTGGGGAATGAGAACAGTTTTGGTAAATGGCCCAAAGTCTGGCTTGTTTACCAAAACTTTTCCTTCCCCAAAGATATCCGATTAGAAAAAATGAGGTCCATAGAAGAAGAAAAAAAGTTTGGTTGTGGGTTACTGCACTTTTAACCTAAACTAATATTAAAAGTTGAAATTTTGAATCTGAAATTCAAATTAGACAATCCTGTTAGGACAACAAAATCTAAGTTACATCAAAAAATGATCTTGAAGAGTAAATCTTCCATTTATCAGCTAAAATTGGCACTATATAACTCAATTTACAATGACTTAATCTATTACTGCAAGTATAAAACGGTTTTAAAATATAATCTATACTGAAATATTTAACTAAATTTTAAATAAAATCAAAATATCTAATTATAGAAACTGGTAAAACTACTTTTATGTCAGTAAATAGTTTTGACATTACTCCTTTTAATTTTTAAATTAATTAAATAAAAAAAAAGAAAGAAAACTAAAGACTAGGTTTCTTATAACGAATAAAATAAGTGCTATAATTATTGAAGGAAAGAAAGAAAAAAAAAAAAAAAGTAAAAGAAATTTTTTTATTAATTATTGCATATTTGTTTGAGATTAAGCTGACAAAAATGAAATGCTATAACCATTAAAAAAAAAATATAAAAAAAAAAAAAAAAAGCTTATAAGAAAGGGAAGAAAACGTTTTATTTTAAAGTGCTCATGATTTCAGGATGGAAAATTCTGAAATTTATTAACATCAAAACCTATGGTAAGTAGAATATTATTATGATGTATATTTAGAATTCTTTTCAAATCAATATTCAGATTTTGATATTTTTTTCAAACATTTAAAGGGAATAATAGGAAATTAATTATATACAATCAACTTAATTACATCTTTGTATTCATTTACTTTTCTCCAGCAGATAAAATATTATAAATAATACATTTCTGTTGATAGAAAAGTTCTTGAAAAGATTCATTGACTGAACATGATCTGTGTAACTTTTTAATTACTGATTATACATGATTTTTTTTTTTGTCTGTTAAATAAAATTTAATAAAAAAATCTATTATAGAGCCCACCCACCAACAATTTGCCACCAGGATATAGCAAAAAAAATAAATAAATAATAAATAAATAAATAAAAAATAAGTACAGCCATTTTTCTTCTTTTTCTGGTGTGCAGAAAATATAATCTCTTTCTCACAGGTGCGCACGCACACACAGACACACATTTAAATTGAGAAGCACACATACACACTTTTTTTTTTTTTTTTTTTTTTGATTAAATGAAAACTAATTAAAAACAATTGCTGATTGAATGAGTGAGCAGCAAGTGATGGGACTGGGAGGGTGTAGAGAAGTCAGTGAGACGGCAGAAGCAACAAACTGAGATTTGTGAACAAATTATGGCTGAGAGGAAGGGGAAATATGCATGCAAAAAGAAAAAGAACAAAAAAGAAAAAAAAAAAAAAAAAAGAGGATGGGAGTGGTTAAAACAAAACAAAACAATAAATAAATAAAATAGGGGAGGGTGTGGGTATTGAAACCATCAGCAGGAAAGCAAAAGGTAAATTAAAAGAGAAAGCAAACTCCATACAGTGCAGACCAATATTTGAAATTAACGAGTCAAATGCGCAGCAAAAGGGCGATAGATTCTTCAAATAATTGATTTTTAAAACTGACTAAAAATGGGATATCAACTTTTTAGTACATGCATCTTTGTTTTTAAAAATGTAATATAATTAATATTACAATAATATTGAATAATAATAATAACAGAAAATAATATATTCTATCATAAAAAATAGAATGAATCCAAATACAAGGTAAGAATGATTACAAGAAGAGAGAAAGAAAATAGAAGTTGATTTTGAAACTGTGAAGGAGAACAAAATATTTCAGTTTTCCTGTTTATGTAGAATTTTTTTTTTTTTTTTTCCCCCTGGCCACGGTTAAGTCTAAAGACTAATGAGCTGAGGTGATTATCTCTTTGCTAATACCAAAATCTATTGACTAAATCCAGATTTTTATTTTGAATCTCTCATGCGAGTCAAAAAATCTACTCACAAAATTTCATTACCTTAAAAGTGAAGAGAAATGAATAAAAAAAAATAAAAAAATAATTTTCTAATATCTCCTGTAAGTTTGATATAAAGCTTATTAAGTGTTTGTTTTTTTTTTTTTGTTAAAATTAATTTTCTTATTATATATGTACCTATGAGAAAAAAAAAAAAAACTTACATAAAAATAAACAATTATAATAAGCACATGTAAACCCCCGCCGCCCTTTTATCATTATTATTGATGAAGTACACAAACCACTAAAGTGAAAATCTAAGTATTTTAACACGAAAGTTGACAACATGAATAATCACGGATTTGACATTTAAAATTAAGCTTAACTCCGAGATGAATTCTTAAACATGCAAAAGACATGCCTGCATGCAATTTAATGTTTTTTGTGAAATTAAAGGAAGGGGAGACTTTAGTATTGCAATACAAAATGAACTAGAATTATTATTTCCAAAAGTCAAAAGAAAATATTTAAAATTCCATTTTTAAACTTCCTTTAAAAGTTTTCTTTTATTGACAATATATGCATGAAAGCCACTGTATAAATAAAGCCATTTCACAAATGGTTAAAACTGATATTTTTTTCTTCTAAGGCAATTTTGTAACAATTTTAACATTTGGAGAAGGAAAAAGAAGAAAGGGGGGGAGGAAATATGGAAAAATTGTCTCCTGTATGCAAGACAAAGTACAACAGATGCACTACTTGTGTGTATTTCACAAAGAGCAGCTAACATAAGTGATGATGATGGAACGAGCATTAAAACTAAGTGTAAAATTAAAGGACGACAGATGCGAAGATTCCATTCCAAACCAGGATTCATATGCACCAAATGACCAGTGAAAAATTGGGTAGTGGTTAATAAGTGATTCATGCTAGTTGACCTTCACCGCCATCACCACCAGCCACACATGCTAAAACTTGCAAAACAAACAGGTTTAGGTGTTTCTTGTGGATGACGATCATCACTCTAATGGCCACACTGCACTCACCTGTACCCTAGGAGGTGACATATATGGTTTTTCCCTTTGTGGAGACAGCCTCGGGTTCATAGTCCTACCTGTGCTGCTCGGGCTGGGGGGAACCATAGGAGGAAGCATTCCGGAGCCAGGAGGCATAGCATTCATGTTAGAGCCAGGGTAACTAGTGCCACTGTGCTGGGAGCCAAATCGTGGCTGCATGGCAGACCATTGGCTGGGATCCCTCCGTGAATCTACAAATAATACAAGATAAGATAGCAAACAACAAATGTCACGCCAACAGAAACACTTTTTTTTTACAAATAAATTATATTAAAAGCTTGGTATTTGTTTTCATTCATAAACCCTCTTAAATTATTTTATTTTCAAAGTTTCAAATATTCTTATTGTGATTAACTAGAAGGTGTGAACAAAGAAAAATCCTAAATAGTTTTGTAATGGACAACATAAGGAAAATAGGGAAAAAATTTTTTTTAGATTTTATAGATGAATTTAAAGAAGAAAAAAAAAATTCAATCAACCTCAGAATTATTTTGATAGAAAAGAAAAAAATCTATATACACCTATATGCAATGTGGATATATTAAAAGTTTTTTCTTCTTTCTGAAGTAGACATGGGAAGCTTATAATAATTTTGAATATTTCCCAATGTTAAAAAATTAAATGCTTTATCTCTATTGATTGAGTGTCCAACTCAAAGAAGAAACAAATGACAAAATGGAAATATGACAAAATGCAATCCAAACTGCAACAAAAGAGAAAATTCAACAGAGCGAAAAGTCCTAGCATTATAATGCCCAACATGCCAATAGACTACATGGGATTACATCAACAAGATAATAGAAGTTGTCCATATAACAAGAATAGATTAAAATTCTAAATGGTGAATTTTGGTAGTGTTTCATTTGAATGAGTTATCTAAGTCTATACAAGATTTTAGGTGAATAGAGTTTATGATAAGCAAAAGAAAGAAAAGAAAAGAAAATGTTTTCAAAAAATGTCATCAGAATATATAAGAAACTACTTTTGAAATATAAACCAAAAAGTTTGTATCTATATGGGCAAACATCAACAGAAATGTTTATGCTTATTAAGGACACTTTTTTGCAAAATAATTACACATACCATGCATGGGATTGTCCTGTGGTGAGATCATACCCTCCCGATGTTGGGGATACATCATTGAAGCGCCACCCGGCTTTTCAGGAAATGAGCTAGGCTGATTATTGTATCCTAATTTCATAAGGGAGAAAAAAAAAGGTCAAGTAGATGGGATAATAATTGTTGTACAAATGAAAATGCTTAGAAAAAAGGAAATTCAATTATTTCCTTATTCCATTTATACATTTAAACTCAATGTATAAATTATTAAAGCAATTGCAAAATTATACTGCTGATCCTGTATACTTTCAGGTCATAACATTTGTTAAAATATAAATTAAGAGTTCCAGTTCAATTGTTAGAGAACAGTATCAGCTATCGGACTCAAAACCAACTAAAAAGGAATGGGATTCAATAAAACAAGTACATTGCCATACTAAACAGGTATTTCAACTTTGAAAGATTAATAATTATATGGTTACTGAAGCCTATATATATATATATATTCAAGGGTTCACTCATACTAACATTTTTTCCCAAGAAACTTAAAAATTCAACTCCAGATTAAGAGAAAAAAAAGATACACCTTGTAAACAGTTTCAAAGAAATATTTGTATTACACCTTTTAGAAATTGGCTAAAGTTTTTAACAAAATGCAAGTTATTTTGTTAGTACAATTGTGTGCATTTTGTTTTTAGAAGTATCAAATAAAATAAAAAATCTAATCCATGAATCCATTAAAAGCAACACTTAGATTCCATGTAATGATTTTTATGTGGCATTTGCTTAATATTTGGTATTCTCATCAACTTCCAAAAATGTCACTAAAACTATTTAGATTGTATTATAGTTATTTTATAAACTTTGTATAAAAAAGAAAAAAAAGAAAGAAATGGAGGGTATCTTAATATAAATTGTATCTTTATCCACTATACAAAATATTGTTAGGAAGTTTTGAAAATGAATAAAAATTAAAATGAAAAAATGTTTTCAAAATCAATAAAATTTTTAAAAAATGAATAAAGTATGAAATGAAAAAAAAAAAAAATGATGCACGTGAAATTTTTGAAAATATTTTCAGAATCCAATCATTGAAATTTAATGAAACTTTCTAAATTATTGAAAAGTTTATCTTGTAAAAAATATAAAAAAATAGCAATATTTTGTTATAGACTGCTTGATCATGAACAAATTTTTAACTTAAATGAAATAAACTATTGCTTTATTTGGCAAATTGCTAGTTTTACTTTTTAATTTAATGGCATATATGGAAAATATATTTTTTAATTTAATAGCATATATGGAGAAAAAAAAAATTTAATGGCATATATGGAAAAATATTTTTTATAAATTTAATGGCATATATATTTAAATGGCATATATGGAAAATATTTTTTATAAATTTAATGGCATATATGGAAAATATTTTTTATAAATTTAATGGCATATATGGAAAAAAAATTTTTAATTTAATGGCATATATGGAAAATATTTTTTTAAATTTAATCTTTCAATATTCTTATTCTTTCTGACATGAATGGTTTTAAATAATTATTTTAATAATTAAAAAAAGTAATTCATTAAAAATCATCATCTGTTGTAAAGTATGAATTTGAAAGTCTTGCTAAACATTAAATAAATCATTTTCCCTTCAAGATTCACAGATTGTCAGAATACAATTTAATAATCTCAAGCAATTTTGATAATTATCCTTTGGTAAAAGATTTGGAAAACACAATTTCAGCTGTCATCCTCTACCAATTGTAAAAAGTCCATGAAAATACCATATATCCACTCATGTTGCCATTAAAATTATAATATATATATATATATATATATATATGATATATATATATATATATATATATATATATATGAAATAAAAGGAAATTAATCCGACAGTTCATAAATGTTTTCAAAATTGTAAACTAACTAAACATATACCTTTAAATTTAATATAAAAAAATTGGGAATCTCAAAGCTGACTAATTATTTACCAAAATGAACAAAGTGATAGTATTTAACATCAGAAAAATTTAATATAAATGAAAAGAAGAAAAAACCAAAAGAACCCGGAGAAACTTAATTCAGAGTATTTCAAATTCTTATACAATAATTTTTTTAGAAATTATAGAGAATTTTCTTTCATATCAGTTTTATGAAGTAATGGAAGTTTCAATTTCTAGAGAAATTAATGAATACCCCCCCACACACACACCCAGCCGCATACTTATTTAGTATAATAAAATACTGACCAGACATGTTGAAACTTTCTCGCCTTTCAACATCGGGTGGAAATCTTTTATTTGGAGTTCCATACATATTTCCAGCAGGCACATCTCTTGCAGTGGGTGGTCGATGTCCTCCAAACCCAGATTGCTGATTGGGGTAATTCTGATATTGTTCTTGAGGTACCACTCCTCTAGGGCTGCCAAAAGTATTACTTTGGTTAGGGTATCCTGACTGGGGTGGATACTGATCATGCTGAGGAGTGTGAGACCGAACTGGGTTCATTTGCTGATTGCTGCCATAGCGACTAGGATACATTTGTTCTGGATGTTGTTGTGGAGTAACCATTCCAGGCTGAGAGGGAGGTCGGAATTGCTGATTGGAATTGACAGGATTTGGTTGATCAAACCTTTGGGAAAGATAGAAGGGAGAAAATTTTAATAGTGATAAAAAAGTCATTTTTAATTTGATAGAAATAAAAGATTATTTATTATTATTATTTTTTTTATTTTTTTTAAGTACATCGGTTTTCATTATAACAAAAATATTTATATAGACTTAAACTACTACTGTTAACCTTAAGAAAACTGATTTTAAACTGCTACTTTAGTCTCATGAATTCAGTTCTCATAATTTATATATATTTCTTAAACTTTAAATTGCTAATCAAATATGGACAACATACAAAGTATTATTAATAAAGAAACTTAATATAATCATATAAAAAAGCAATCATGTTGATCCTTTGGAGAAACTGAACGATACTTCTAGAAATAGTGAGCTATCAAATTGAAACTACTGAAAGTTAATTAGCACATAATTGTTAAGCTTTATTTTTTATTTATTTTTTTAAACATCATTTCACACATTTGATATGGGATTTGACCACATAGGATTAGTGAGTAATATCTGTCCATCATTCTCACCTGAAATGTGCTGGAGATTCTAAACCCAGGCAGCACTTCTCCAGTGCACACACAGACAAAAAAAATTAAGGGTGGGGTAGTAGTCAAACACTGGTAGCAGGGACTAGGAAATCTTTTGTTTTTGCCCACATATACACATATGAGCTTTCTTTAGTTGGATTTACCAGTGTTGCATATACCCTCAGCCCCAGAAAAGTGCTTAAAACTGATTTGATAATACAAATATATTAATTTTCTTCTTTTGGCAAAAACAAAATGCATTTGATTTGATAACGGTTGATCCTTGCTGGATGCCCCATATTTGTGACCCTGTGTCAAATCCTACCCAAAGGGTAGGTTTTGTGACCCTGTGTCAAATCCTACCCAAAGGGTAGGTTTTTTTAATTATTTGATACTGCCTAATTGATCACTACTGTTTGATTGCAAAGGATTTGTTGCTTGAAGAAAATTGTTGAAAATATTTAATTATCTAGTACAAATTATTTTATACTTTAAGCAAATAAAATCTAAAGAATCAAAACCATAGATCATAGACGACAAACAGAATCAAAATTATAACTTAACAGGTTTATTAAAATGATCTGGGAAAAAAAAAAAGAAAAAAAGTCTGATAGTTTAACAGAAACATCCAGATTGTCAGAAATAATAATCTATCAAATAAGCAATGGTAGCAAAAATACTCAACTCAACTCTTAATGTCCTATACCACCTCATTCCACCCAGACAGAAGTCACATTTCCTAATCTACCCCAAACTATAACCTTTGTTTAAATGTAATATTAAACATATTTAGAAGTCTTTGATTCAAGGGAAATATCTCGGATAACTTTAAATGAAAAGGCCATTTTTAGCCATTTATTATTAAATCTTTCTAGGAATGGGCCTCTGGACTTAGAAAATTCTCAACAGGATGTTAAGAGTTAAGCTGATTATTTAAGTGAGAAAATTTCAGATATTTGATAAAAATAAACCATTTGTAAGAGAAATTAAAACTAATTTAATAAGAAAATTAAACAGTTTATAAAACATATTAGCTACTTATATAAGTGAAAAATTAGCCTTACTTTAAAACTTATCAGTTCTATTGTTAGTGATGTGAAGGTGAAAGCATTTCAGGATTAAACCCAAGAAATATTGAATTCCAGGTTAAAGTAAGGATTGTTTGACAAATATTACCTATAGATAGAAGTCAACATTAATGCTGACCAACTGATTTGAAAAATGTTTTCCAAAGGGAAGAGGGTTTTATATTAAATTAATATGTAAAATATACCACTTTCTAATAATGGTATTATTTTGTTCTTGTTACATGTAAACTAAGCATACAAAAGTAGATCCAACCATTTAAAAATAGTTTTCAACCATCCTGTATACTTTACTAAATATACCAAGTATTGTTACAAGGATAAAATATGATTTTTTTATCAGAATAAATACAGATTTTTCAATGAATATAAAAATGATTCTAAAATCATTACAAAACCCTTTCTAATCATGTATTAAGATTTTAGTTATCACACATAAATGCACAACTTGGTACTCATAGTGTAATGGCTATCTGATATGTCCCGGGAAGTGATATCTTTAGTAGAAGTAGCAGAGTGGTGGGGCCACGGTAACAGAGTGGTACAATCGAGCAGATAAGTAATAGTACTGGTGCGACATCATAGTCGTGGGCATTGTACCTCTACATTGCTCTGTATTTATGGCTCACACCAGCCAATCATATTACTTGGGGGCAGGTGTATGCATATTCATTATATCACTATCAGAGAAAATAGACACGGTAAATCTAATTCAAATCCAGTTTCCATTTCACATAGTACTAATACTCTTGGAAAAGGAAAACTGAATTCAAACCTGTTAAATTGACCATGTCGCACCCTGTTCATGCAGAGGGTTTGGGTAAATACAAATTCATTTGATAAATTCTCTTCTTACAAAGGTTTTAGATGACAAAATATCCAATCCAGTTGCTAATAAAAAGAATCTAGAAAAATTTTGTTTTAAATAAATGTTAATATTTCACAGTGATATATTTATAAAAAATAAAAAAAAGTTAAATATGAGAACGCATGCAGTAAATGAGGATGGGGAAGTTATTGTTCCCATTTGTGATGAGAATTGGTTTTGGATTCTAGTTTATAGAAAATATACTTTTTTTTATATAGTAAAAGATAGCATGAATAATAACTAAAAGAATACTGATGATCCTTATGGGTAATCTTTTTTAATCAACTATGCTTAAACAATAATGAAGAAAAAACATATTCATTAACAAAGGAAATAAAATGAAACTTATTCTATAGCAAAACTACCTCATCTAAGAATAAGTGCAGAAATATTTCCATAGTTTATTGGTTGCTTTAAACATTAAAATCTTGGCTAAGCTAATATCATTAGATTGTGTAAGAAAAATAAGTCAAACATGCTTAAATGCTTAAAAGTTTTAAAGTTAAATTACTGATTTCATGTCTTAATGAAAATAATGATAAAAGTTAAACAAACAGATTACTATATTAACTTGATATATATTTATATGTTTCAGTCCTAAAACATACAAGCCCAGAGGCATCATCTGATGACTTTGCTGGGAAAATAGCTTTGTTTTGTAGTAGCAGGTATATAAAAATAATAAAATAATGCTCTTTAGAAATTTTACTCCCAAGCATCCACTAAAATTGATATGGTATTCTTTTGTTACTATTAATATTAAATAAGTGTTATAGGTGATATAATAATAATAATAATAATAATAATAATAATAATAATGCGCCAACAACTACTATAAGTGGCAGGAACAATTGTGGCTTGACACTGAGCAACGCGAGTCAGCTCGTAATTGTATGGTCGGATGAAATCTCCACTTTCTTTTTTGTAATTTCTACTCCTTTTTGTTCAATATATTCAATACATTTGTATCCATTTTTACCAGTCGTTTGTCTTATTTTTTAACCTTAAAAACCCCACAACAATAAGAAACATACACCTACTTAAAACATGTAGGGGTAAATTTGATTCTGTAAAAGTTTTGCATTTACAATGAAAAGGAAAAAAGAAGGAGGTGGGAGTAAACACAATACACACAGCTGTAAAATATATGCTTTGAAAAATTATTAAGAAAACAGTGTAGACACAAAGCTAACTAAAACAGAAACAAGAAAAACAACATTAATGAGATAATGTGAAATATTTCAAATTACCTTTCTCTGTCAAATTGCTGCCCAAAAGGAAACTGTGCACCTGATCCTTGACTATTCCTGGGCCCAAACTGGTTATTTCCAGGAGCAAAATTTTCAGTGTTTCTATTATTACTATTAAAATTCTCCATACCCATAGTCCTTCGGTACGCATCATTGTATTGTTCATTCTGACCTATTCGGTTTTCTGAGTAATTGTTCATAGACTGTTGGCTCATATTTGAATATGGGGACATTCCATGTTGAGCATTCTGTCTGTTGAAACCATATGCCCCAGACATTGTAGTTTGAGATTGCATAGCAGAGTATGTAGGCATTTGTGAGTTCATACTCTGCCTTGGATAACTTGGGCCACTTGGACACGGATCATCAGCAAATGGGTCTTGTACACTAACACTGTCACTTTCATTTTGAGGAGGAGGAGCTGGCTGAGTCATGTTTGAAGCTAGATTATTGTTGGAAGGCCCCATGTTATTACCAAGCATGTTATTGCTAGAGGAACCCATGTTGTTAGGCATCATAGAGTTGTTTGGACCCATATTGTTTGGCATCATGCTGTTGGGAGCATATGAATTCCCCATCATGTTGTTCGATGGTGGCATATTCCCAGGCATCATACTGCCATGCATACTGTTTGGACCAGATGACATATGGTGAGGAGGGAGCATACCAGAATTTGGACCACCAACAGAATTCTGGCTCATCATATTATTGGAAGGATTCATACTGTTCATCATGCTTCCATGGGGCATCATACCCGAGCCCATTGGGCCCATGTTGGGTTCAGAGTTAGGCCCACCCATATATGGTTGCATGTTGGGGGAGAAAGGATCCATTCCTTGGCTGTTGCTATTTGGAGTGCTTGGAGGCCGGAATGCATCTTGGGAAGATCCTTGAGAACCAGCTGAAATGGATTCAAGTCAAAATATAAATGCCTTTATATATAAATTTTACAAAGTGAATTAGATTATTAAATAAACGATAAAGGTTTAGTATAAATGGTCAGCTAATTAAAGATTAGGGTAATTTTCACCTTTAGTTGTTAAAATTCCTAGCAAATAAGGCAATTAGAGTAACCTCCCTAAACTTTCACTTTGAAATAAGCCGGTAGCTATTTTGAAAGTTTCTGTGTGAAATAAACAAATCTTAGAAACTTTTTCGAAAACAATACAACTGAATGCTTTAACATAAAAATATCATAAAATGTGTTCTTAATAACAATTAAGTTCATTTCAGATAATGCACACGCACAATTTTATGCTAGGAATTTTAACAACTAAAAGGTGAAAATTACCAAGATTAGGATAAATTGATTTACCAATCTACTTTAAAAACAAGTTCTAAGTTGATTACGTAAGTAAACTCAACTAAAAAAAAGTGTTTTCAAATGTACTTTTAAATTCAAGTTTCCCCATTCCAACATTAGTCCAAAAACTTAAATTGTATTATAAACTAAATGAGCATAGAAACATTAAATGGTCATTTATAAGGAAAGTAATCTAAATGTTACATACCAGGTGAGGGGGCTCTTCTCTGTTTGCTTTCCCGTTTCTGTTGCATTGCAGCTTCCATTTGGGCTAAAATGGGAGCTGGATCAATGCCTCCTTTGTCATATTTGCATTCAAGTGCAAACAAATATTTTACATAATTCTTTTTCAGAGTAAATGCAGCACTTGCTGAGGAGCCAATGTTTACAACAGCACAGATCTCTTTCCATTTCTTGGCTTTATTCACCTGCAAAAAAATAACACAGCAAATTTACAATACTTTTAGATAAAGAATTATACAACATAATTAGGTAATATCTAGTTTGGGGGGGGGTACAAAATCTACTTAACATATACAAAGTTTTATTTATGAAAATTGGATTTTATTAAGTGTATATGCAAACATTTACAGCATTTTGCATTTTCTTTTTAATTTAAAAAAAAAAGGGGGGGGGATCCTGTGTATAGTGTTCCTGCATCTTAACCAATTTATCTTACACAAATCTGAGCTAATTTTTTCAAAATGATAATACTAAATTCAAAAGAAAAGAAAAGCCCTCCAAATGCACTAAGATGAAGAGAGCAAATATAGATAAAGAAATTTAATATACAAATAATGAAATAAAGTTTGTTTTTTTATAGTATCTTTGAAGCATTGTGTGTATGTGTAATATAAAGATTTTTGGAAGCAATTTACAATGCAATATGTGTTGAAAATTATATTTATTTAAATAAATATCATTTTCAACACATATTGCATTGTAAATTGCCTCCAAAAATCTTTATATTACACATACACACAATGCTTCAATGATACTATAAAAAAAAAAAAAAAAAAAACTGTATTTCACTATGCCGAGCAAGGCTATATTTATAGTAAAATTAAAAGAATTTCGAACAATTGCCACGCGCACGGGAGCAGCCAGCGATTTAACATCAGAAAAATTTTTTCAAATATACGGCGTTCCTCAACTTCTTAAACAACAGATGATTACAATATCGCCGTGGGATAAGTACTATAAAAAAACACCTAGTATTTTCAATAACTCTGAGGATGGAATTTTACTTCCGAAAATATTTAGTTTTGAAAAAAGAAAAAAAAAAAAAAAAAAAAAAGTTAAATAAATATAATTTTCAACACATATTACATTGTAAATTGTCTCCAAAAATCTTTATATTACAAATAATGAAATCTTTTAGCAAATTATATAAAGAAAAACTAATGTAAATAATAATATAGATGACACTTACCTCAACCATTCCTCCTTTTTCTTTTACACTATGATAAAGCTTGTATAGATCCAAAGGTTGTTTGCTAATTTGAGGCATAGATGTAATTGGAGAACCCTTTTCTTCCAAGAAATAAAATAGTCTATCAAGAAATATTTTTCTGTCAGGTTCATCACCCATTGTGTATAGCTTGTGCATATCTGCAGACTGGTTAGGTTTCTGGTGAAGTTGGAAAAAAACGGGAATAGGGGGAAGGAAAAGAAGAATAAAAAAAACATTAGTAAATGTATTGATAGACAAGAAATATTTCATCAAAAATACAAATATCAATCTTAAATCTAAAAATATATTACATACAAAAAACAAATATATAAAAACTTAACTTCTACATATATAAAATATTTACATTAATATACTAAAGACATGAAAATGATTAAATATGCATGATATTCTTTTTTAAAAGTTTAATATTAAAATGATCAGAAAAGTGAATATCTAAAATTAAATAATTATTGTATAACTTCAAACCCACTGAATGAAAAAAATTATTTACTGAATTTATCTATTTAACTATTTTGTTTATACCATAATATATTATGGTGTTATACACAAGGACTGTTACAAAATTATATTTCAAGTTAAACTGCATAAAAAGATTAAAAATTGTGTGAATATTGTTAGTTCAAATGCAGGTTTGAAAAAATAAGAGTAAAAAAATGTTTTAAAAATTAAAAATAAAATTGTGTTTAGCCATGCAGAATGCAAAATAGATTCTGAATAAAAATATTCATGAAAACTGATTTTTTTTTTTACACCTGATGAATGGACAAAATGGTTTTAACTCTTGTACTAAACTCACAATGTAATTTTTTTAAAAATCTTTAAAATCCTTTAATATACTGTATTTTCATAGCAATCTTAGTATTAGTGTTTGAATGTGTATATATTTTAAACACAGACACTAACAAGTAAATATAACTAAAACAGCAAATAATATAAAGATTTAATGATAAAAGAATAAATAACCCAAAAATGACAGAATATTCAGGAAGAGAAAGGTTACCAGCATGTGTAAAAGGAGAAAAAAAAATTAAAAATAATGCAATAACTGAGATATCTGCAACAAATTAACTTCAAAATATTGAAATGTCATTCCCAAATTTTATCATTCATGCAGATTGTAAGTGTGTAATATAGATTAGCATCTTTTTGTAATCATGCACTTATCTGAATACTCAAATACACCAGAAATATAATTTGCATATTCAGTATTTAAATATATAATTTTTATATATATATATGCTGGCCTTCTTTTTTTTTTTAAAAAAAAAAAAAAAAAAAAAAAAATCTTGCTCAAAATCATCTATTTAATTATCAAAAGTAACTTTTGAATGCCTATTTTTTTTCTTCTTAAAATAAATATATACATCCACAATTAATTAGGATTATACATTCAACTGTTCTAAGTTAAAGTAAAACATTTGTAATTCTTGGGGTTATGTTGTTTTTTGTTTTTTTTGTTTTTTTTATTAAATTAAATGTGAATATCTTCCAAAAGATTAAAACAGACCATACAGAAATTATAAATTAACTATTACTTAAAGACAAATATAAATAGCTTCATAGAGGAAACAAGACCCACAGGATCGTTACAATTAAAAAACTCAAGAATTTTTTTTTCTTTTTAAAATCAAAAACGTGAACACATGTAGCAATGATCATTGCAGAAACATTATCACAATAAATCAACAGCACTCATTCAACCTATAGCAAGAAGTGTATCATTATATACATATACATACATATATACACACATACACATATATATATATATATATATATATATAATATATATATATATATATATATATATATATATATCACACATACACGCATACATTTACCACACATACATTTATTACAGACACACACTCACACACACACACAATAGTCATTCTAATGATAAAAACAAACCAGCACCAGAGGATGTGAAGAACAAACAATTGAACATTAACAGAATAATGAAAGCACAAGATGAACAACTATGGAAATGTGTGCTAATTGCTGGAGCAGCTTTCATTGAATGATGATCACTAATTCCAACAACCTAATAAAAATGTTTCATTTAGGAAAAAACAAACAACAAAAGTACAAGAGACAAACATGCAGAGTAAATTCATCAGTACATCAAGGGAGAAGAGAAAAGTGTTATTGTGCAGGCAGGACAGATTGGGGGAGGAAAGGTGCACCATACTTGTATGTACAGATTTTAAGAAGTTGGCTTAGACATTTGAAAAAATTACAACCACACATCTGTCAGCCAATCATTACAGACACGTTGGTTTATAATAGAATAAGAAAATAGGATAAATTATTTCAATAAAAATTATTCAGATTACTATATTCAGTACCAAATCATAATAAGGCTTGATATCTTTGTTTAATTACATATCAACCTTCATGGGTTATTTAATGCCAAAGCCATCTTTGTAGAAGAATGGTAGTGGTATTATTTAATCCATAGATGGAGGGGGTGGGGGTTCATGCCTTCCCCAAGGGTATTAACCCAAATGAACATAATAGTGCAACTGGAGTTCAAACTCATTTACTGCCAAGTTGCAATCTAGCACATTAGCCACAGGGGGGGACTTTTTTTTCTTTTTTTTTTTAACACTGAGTCTTATAACCTACAAAAATTTTATGTAAACTTCAAAATGGCTTTAAATGTGCTTTTTGCTATTAAGCTAACTTTTGAGAACTAAAATTGCCCGCCTATTTTAAGAGTAAATTTTACACTAATTTTAATTCTAGCAATATCTAAAAAAAAGTTTGTAATCAAGGAAATGAGAAGTAAATACACAAGCGATGTGTTTTGATACGGCTTTTTTAGCCGACGAATATGTGCTTAATTAGAAGTCGTACCTAATTTTCAAAGTTAATTAATTAATAATTAATTAGGCAGGCATACCTATTCAAATGTAAGGCTAAACAAATCGAGAAAAATCAATCTGTATGTACATTTCGGCCTATTAGGCCTCATCAAAATGTACATTCAGAGATTGATTTTTCTCGATTTGTTTAGCCTTACATTTGAATAGGTATGCCCGCCTAATTAATTAATTATTAATTAATTAACTTTCAAAATTAGGTACGACTTCAATTAAGCACATGTTCTCCCAAAAATCAAGGAAATGTATACTGGAAGGTTTTAGCATTATTTTGAATGTAGTTTCTCTCAAAATAATTAAAAGATGTACTGCTACTCAGCAAATCATTAAAACAGAAAATACAAATACAATTGAAATGCCCCTTTTTCTATTATAAACATAATTATGGTATCAAAATCTTTTATGATTTTAAGTCTATGAACCCATTACACTGGTAGTACTTTTATCAACCCCACACACACTAGCACCGATTTACCAATGCTAAGATCACACTCAAACAACAGGATAAATTTAGATCCAGGAGCTCAGGGCTTAAAAAGTTTAAAATATCAATTAGCTGTATCATTAACAAAGATAAATTTTTGGAAACTTATTCTCACCCAACAATTTTTAATCTATTTTATATGCAGTTAAAATAATAAAAACTAATCATTAATCTTTCATAGACAACTGATTTATATTGTTCAGACTAAAAATGAGTTAACAGTTGAAACAATACATGACAATATTTACCAACTCTTTTTTTTATAGTTGCAATATTAAGGCTTTAGCAATTTAAAACTGATAATTTGAATATATAATGCAGATAATTGTTTAAAATTAAGACAAGATATTGTTGTAGAATTTCTATAAGTTGTTTTAAATCTTAATATTAGATTTAACTACAAATATATAACAAATCCTACAAAAAAATAAATAAATAAATAAACATTTGCATAAGAAATCAAATTTTATTCTTTAAAATAGAAAACATGTAGGTATAATTTATACAAGAATATCAGGTGATAATTTTATATAAGTAGTATAAAAAGGAAAATATTTCATTAGTTTATGATCCTGCACAAAAAGATAAAAAAAGGTTTTTAATAATTTAGTATATAAATAAAGTAAGTATATTATGCAGAATTTTAGTAAAAGGAATCAAGTCAATTGTTTGGGTTTTTTTAAATATTAAAATTAAGTAAAAAATATAACAGCTTGATTGTACAGTAAATTAGTTGATTTTATTAGAACACAGCCATTTAGATAAATTTTATAAGTGCATGTATAAAAGGGGGAAATCTGAAATTATTTCTAAAATAGAATTGAATAATATAAAAAAAAATGTATCTAGAAATTAATGAACATTGATGAAAAAGTTGTTATATTCTGTCAATAGCAAAGTTTGTATTTGAAGCAATTTCAGATTGGTGTATTATTTAGGAGGAAGTAACATGAAAAGATATTAGAAGTTTAATATCTGAACAGTCACAGAGTACAATAGATAAAAAAAATAGAATTAAATTTTGTTGAGCTGGAAATAATGTAATTGAAAAATTAAGTTTTGGCTTCTAAAATAAATCCATCTCTCAAGAAAATCTTATTTAAACAAGTTATATATATATAATTCTATATTTAAGGGAATGAAAACATGCAGCCAATATGTTTTTCTACTATTAAGAAACTGTTAATGTCTGAGGGAAAAAACAGCAAATTATGTTGTTTTTGGTTTTTTTAATTAGCAAAAATATATCTCATTAATATAAATAAATTGTGTGTGTGTGTGTGTGTGTATTACTGTGATTCAATATAATAAAAAAGCCAACTTGCTGCACAACTGTTTCGCATATGGACATACAAATATATCTTTGTGTTTGTGCAAAGAGAAAAAAAAATTGAAAAATCCACCTAAAAACCAATACAGTTATGTAAACAAAAGTGGCAGTGGGGTGGGGGGGTGTAAATGTGAATGACAGAAAACAAAATGCCAATAGAAGCAGGAAGTGGGAGGGAGTTAAGGGTTGTGGCGTGCACCAAGCTCCAGATAAGGTCCAATAATAAAGCAAAGAGAGAAAGAGAGAGAGAGAGAGTGAGAGATAGAAAGAGAGAACTCAAAACAGGGAGAAGAGAA
Organism: Doryteuthis pealeii; assembly: GCA_023376005.1. Lineage (NCBI taxonomy): Eukaryota > Metazoa > Mollusca > Cephalopoda > Myopsida > Loliginidae > Doryteuthis > Doryteuthis pealeii. The sequence continues at coordinate 71,135 of JALAJA010000165.1, read as the reverse complement.
AAGTGGGGTGAGAGAGAGAAGATAAAATTAAGGAAAAAAAAAAAGTAGTAGGGACCAATATAGTGAGTAAAAAAACCAAAAGCATTAACCCCTGAGAACAACTGACGACAACCCAAACCCACTTACTGGAGTGCCCACCGACCAGCTTGTCGGACTGTTAAGGTTCTCTATCTCCTCTGGATAGGAGGACACACTTGTTCCACTTGGAGATTGGGACAGATTGGTCGGTGTTGGGGGATGTGAAACACAATCCTAGAATGAACATAGACTGGCACTGAACCTTTTGTACATAACAGAGCATTCAGTTTTTTTTTTTATGTTTTTAAAATCTTGGTTGGATGAAAAATAAAAAAAATACTAAATTTTGGCTTTATAGTTTAGTGAAAATGACCAGTTTGAGTGTAAGAGGCATTACCCCAGCCAGCTATTAAGTTGCAGTAATTCCCACTTTAATAGGAAGCACTTTAACACAAGAGGGAAACAAGTTTGTATTAAAAAAATTTAAAAATTAAAAAAATTTTAAATAACAAAAACAAAAAAACACTTTCATTCATTAATATTTATCCTTCAATCACAAAAATTTCTATGGACTAGGAGTCATAGAATGTACAAAAATTGTCAGTCATTCAGTTTAAAACATAAGGAATAATGACATTTGGGATTGGGAAGAAAACAATGTTGATTTTTGTTTCAATCTTCAGTAGTAATTCCTCCTTAATTGCAAACAAAGCTTAACTAAATCTAACACATTTGCTGCTAATTCTTTTAAGAAAATGAATTTCATTATTGATAGGGCAGTCAAATATGACTAAAATAGTTAAAAAATAAATAACTGTTTCTTTAATAGAAGAAAAAGTTTTGGAATGGGGCTGGGGGTTATACAAAGAAAAAAAATAAATAAAAATAAAAATAAGAAAGGTTTGTCAGATTACAGGACATGCCATCCTAGGACTAAAGAGAAAAACTATCAGCAAAACTGGAGAAGAGGTAAACAGGTAGGTAAAGTACCTGAATAGATTACTAATATCAAATCTTGGTATGGTTATACTTTTGAGCAAATAATTCATAATACTCAAACAAGATTAAGAATGTTTGGAAATTGACAGCTGATCAAATTGGATATTTTAGTGAGAAACTTTGAGACCATTCTTAATACTTTCAAACAAACTAAGAACAATAAGATTTATATTATTCATTACAAAGTTTACAAAATTCATTTTTTTTTTTTTTTTTCATCAGCTTTCAAAGTTTTTTTATTCAAACAATTGAATTGAACTTTCTCATAATTTTATATACCAATAGATAAGAAATCATTTTCAATTTCTTATACTAAAATCCTGTAAAAGAAAAACGATGAAATACTTCTGAAAACATTTTAAATCTTTTGAAACAGTCAGACCAAAGAACCAATTAGAAAAAAAAAAAAAAACCCATGTGATCAATATTTTAGATAATCTTTTTATACTTAGTAACCAAATGTTTATTTTCAGTTAAGTGATAATTTTCTATAACTGGATAAGTAGAAAGAAACTAATTAGACAATATTGAAATAAATTCTTAAAGTACTTGCTAAAACAGTGGTAAAAATTAAAAGAAATCAATTTTAGCATCTAAAATATCTGAAGCATTTATAAAAAATGTGAACAGTTATTTACCAACATGACTACCTAGTCTCCAGTTCTCGCAAGAATTCATGACAAGACAAGATCTTTACTAGAGCCGGAGATTTGAATTGAACTGATCACATGCGCACGGGCCCCATACACACTCACATGTATACAAATTCCATAAATTACTTAAGATTTTTTCTAATCAATAGTGGAGAATATGCTGCAGCTTTCTGTTGCATGACAGGGAATATTTTGGTATTTATATCTACAATTCATGATACTCCATTTAGAAATAAAGATTTAATACATTTTTGCTCTAATTTTTATATAATAAGAAAAGAAAATTAAAAAGCCCCTTTAATTTCTTAATAAAAAATTCATAACTTTATAATTAAAACTGAATTTTATTAAAATAAGCTTTTAAAAGAAAAAACATCACAAGTAAAGCTGAAAATATAAAATTCTGACAAGGAATTTGTCAAACTGGTAAGCATCTCTTTAAATAAAATATTAGACTCAAATTTGGTGAAAAAAAAAAAAAAAAAAAAAAAAAAAGAGAGAAACACACACACAACAGACTGAAGTCTAAGTTTGATGTGCCATTAGAAAAAGAAAAAAAAAAAAAAACACTGTCTAAAACAGGCAGTTTTAAACACACATGCAAATCTATTAAGGAAAGATACTTAATTGCAGTACATTTCACATAAGAGCTAATATATTTTATAAGTACTCAGAATAGCTATTAAAATACATTTAATTAAAGTAGATAGATTGTAAGGATAAAATTATACAGTCATAAATTTATACAAAGTATGCTTCAAGCTTAAAAAAAAAAAAAAAAAAAAAAAAAAAAAGAAGTCTAACACTTAATTAGAAAATCATTTTACAAAAAATTAATGGTTTTTTAAGAAAAAAAAAAAAAAAAAAAGTTACTGAAAATAATACTGCCAATGAGCAAAATGGTTTTTTTAACCAAAGTATATCAATATTTGAAGTGGATTAAAGAAAAGATCAATTAAATGCAAGTGATGTATATTTTTTGAGCATTATCAATAATTAATAATATATTTCAAACATTGCTCAAAACTATTTTATGATACCTAGGATTTAAATATACTACTCATGAGAACTTTGAGCATCATAATCAATCACCACTTTGTTTTCTTTCTTTTAAAAAGATACATATTCATAAATATTAGAATACATGAAGTGATTGATATTCATTTCAGGACTGAGTTTTCTGAGAAACCTAATAATTTTATTTTTTTTAAAGTTATTTTCTAATTCTGATTAACTAAATTTCACAAAAAAGGAAATTATAAAAGAACAAGATGTCATTTTCTTAAAAATTAAAAACAAAAAAAAAAAAGGATGATTTGCAGTCAAATATGAAAAGAAAATCTGACAGCATTTATAGATCCTTTTAAAATCTTTAATTCACAACACTTAAGAAGAAAGAGGAGAGAAAGAGAAAGAGAAGTGTGTGTGTATGTCTGTATGGTGTGTGTACATATCTCACACACATGATGGTTATATTTTTATGCAATTTATAACAATTTTTCTCATGCTTTTGATAAATTACTTAAAAGATATATTTTCTTTTAAGTCTAATTAGAAATCACCTAACAAGATAATTTGTTTTAGGAAATTCATATAACTTCTTGCTTCAATAGAAAAAGAGTGAAAAAACTAGTATTTAAACTAACCTTTTTCTTCTTCTAGGTGGCTCATCAGATGACATAGGTGCTCCTGCTGAAGTTGAATTGACCATTGGTGAAATGCTATAAGTTGGAAAGTAGATCCTGTTGGCTGTCATTACTCTCATTGATTCCACAACACTGGTGACAGGAGCTGTGATTGCCTTAAGCTGGTATTACCTGCAAGAAAAGCCAATAAAAAACAAATTTAGCATTTACTATAAAAAAAAATTTGTTTAATTATTCTCAATAAATGGGAAAAAATAAAATCAAATTATATTCTTGACCGAGCCAATATTTCCTAAAATTCAAAGAAGGCATATAAAAACCAGATCAAATAAAAATATCCAATTATAATTTCAGATAAATCAAATAAATTTAATAATTTAGCTAATAATTTATATCTTTTTTAAGTATTACATAATTTTGTTTTAACGAGTTGGTTAAAATGTATTTAAACTTTTTACAATAATCACAATTTTTGCAGATAATTATGTTTACTTATTGCACACATGCACACACAGTATGAATAGTATGTAAAATAGAATTTTTTATTTTTTTAGAAAGGGACAAGATTTCAAAAAGACGTTTGCTGTGTAAGGAATATATAGCAAAATTATTGACTGAAAAGAGAATGTTCTTTTGATCATTCAACATTTTATTTTAAAACAAGAGCATTAAACTGCAAGGACACTCTGCCAATGGTAGTAGTTTAGTGTTCTTGCATGTTTAATGTCTTTTTTAAAATAGCTATTTTGAATGATCAGAGGAAACAATTTCCTCTTTTCAGTCAAATATTTGCTATATAATTCCTACACAGCAACTGTCTTTTGAAACTCTTGTCCCTTTCTAAAAAAATAAAAATCTATTTTTCATACTATTCATACTGTTGTGCATGTGTCGCAATGTAAACATAATTATCTGCAAAATTGTGCTAATTGTAAAAGTTTAAATACTTTTACCAACTCGTTAAAACAAATTATGTAATACTTAAAAAAGATATAATTTATTAGCTAAATTATTAAATTTTATTTGATATTTTAATCTGAAAATTATAATTGGATATTTTACTTTGATTCATGGTTTTTATATGCCCTTTCCTTTGCATTTTAGGAAAATATTGCTCGGTCAAGAATGAAATTGATTTTTATTTTTCCATTTATTGAGAATAATTAAAACAAATTTTTTTTTTATGTAAACTGCTAATTTGTTTTTATTGGCCTTTTTTCTTGCAGGTATACAGCTACTATGGTTCTCGGCAATACAGCTCCTGCACCAGTGTTGTGAATCAAATGAGTAATGACAGCCAACAGGACTTCTACTTTCAAACTTATAAGCATTTCAAATGGTAATTCAACTTCAGCAGAGCACCTATGTCTTGATGAGACACCTGAGAAGAAGAAAAAGGTGTTTTAAATACTATTTTTCACCTTTTTCTATTGAAGTCAAGAAGTTATATGAATTTCCTAAAACATTATCTTGTTAGGTGATTTCTAATTAGACTTAAAAGAAAATATATCTTTTAGTAATTATATCAAAAGCATGAGAAAAATTTGTTATAAATTGCAATAAAAGATATAACATGCATGTTTGTGAGATATGTACACACACCATACAGACAGTACACACACACTTTCTTTTTCTCTTTTCTCTCTCTTTCTCTTAAGTGTTAGTTGAATAAATTTTTAAAGGATCTATAAATGCTGTCAGTTTTCTTTCATGATTGACTGCACAATCATCCTTTTTTAATTTTTGTTTTAATTTTTAAGAAAATGACATCTTGTTCTTTTTTAAATTTCTTTTTGTGAATTTAGTTTAATCAGAATTAGAAATAAGCGTTTAAAAAAATAATTATTAGGTTTCTCAGACTGCAGTCCTGAAATGAATATATCAACTTCATGTATCTAATATTTTATGATATGTGATCTTTTTTAAAAGAATAAGAAAAGTTGATTGATTATGATGATCAAAGTTCCATGAGTATATATTTAAATCTAGGTATAATAATATAGTTATTTTTTTTTTTTTTTTTTTTTTTTTTTTTTTTTTTTTTTTTTTTGTTTTTTTTTTTTTTTTTTTTTTGGTGTTTTTTTTGTTGGATTTTTTTTTTTTTTTTTTTTTTTTGTTTTTGAGCAAGTGTTTGAAATATATTAATTAATTTTGATAAATGGCTCAAAATATACATCACTTTTTGCATTTAATTGATCTTTTCTTTATCACTGTCAATATATTGTATATAGCTTTGGTTAAAAACATTTGCTCATTTGGGCAGTGATTATTTTCAGTAACTTTTTTTTTTTTTTTTTTTTTTTTTTTTTTCTAAACCAATTAAATTTTTTGGTAAATGATTTTCTACATTAGTGTTAGACTTCTTTTTTTTTTTTTTTTTTTTTTTTAAAGCTTGAAGCAACTTTGTAATAAATTTATGCTGTATAAGTTTTATCCTTACAATCTATTTACTTTAATTAAATGTATTTTAATAGCCTATTCTGTGTACTTAAAATATATATAGCTTTATGTGAAATTATGAAATTAAGTATCTTCTTAATAGAATTTGCATGTGTGTTTAAACTGCTCTGTTTTAGACAGTGTTTTTTTTTTTTTTTTTTTTTTTTTTCTTTTCTAATGGCACATAAACTTAGACTCAGTCTGTGTGTGTGTGTGTTTCTCTTTTTTTTTTTTTTTTTTTTTTTTACCAATTTGAGTCTAATATTTTATTTAAAGAGATGCGTTACCAGTTTGACAAATTCCTTGTCAGAATTTTATATTTCAGCTTACTGTGATGTTTTTTCTTTTAAAAGCTTTTTAATAAAATTAGTTATTATAAAGTTATAATTTTTTAATTAGAATTAAAGGCTTTTTAATTTTTTTTCTTTATATTATAAATTAGAGCAACAATGTTTAATCTTTTATTTCTAAATGGAGTATCATGAATTGTAAGATTAATACCAATGATATTCCCCTGTATGCACAGAAAGCTGCAGGCATATTCTCCACTATTGATTAGAAATCTTAAGTAATTTATGGAATTTTATACATGTGAGTGTGTATGGGCCGTGCGCATTGATCAGTTTCAATTCAAATCTCGGGCTTTAGTAAGATCTTGTCTTGTATGATTCTTGCGAGAACTGGAGACTAGGTAGTCATGTTGGTAAATCAACTGTTCACATTTTTTATAATGCTTCAGAAATTTTAAGATCTAAATAATGATTTTTTAATTTTTTACCATGTTTTAGCAATACTTTAAGAATTTATTTCAATATTGTCTATAGTTTTTTACTTATCCAGTTATAAAATTATCACTTAACTGAAAATAACATTTGGTTACTAAGTATAAAAGATTACTAAACTATTGATCAATGGATTTTTTTGTTTTTTTTTCTAATTGGTTCTTTGGTCTGACTTTTCAAAAGTATTAAAATGTTTTCAGAGTATTTCATCGTTTTTCTTTCAGGATTTAGTATAAAAGAAATTCGGAAAATGATTTTTATTTGGTATATAAAATTATGAGAAAGTTCTATCAATTGTTTGAAACTAAAACTTTGAAAGTTGGATGAAAAAAATGAATTTTGTAAACTTTGTAATATATAATCTTATTGTTCTTAGTTTGTTTGAAAGTATTAAAATGGTTAGTTCTCACTAAAATATCCAATTTGATCAGTGTCAATTTCCAAACATTCTAATCTTGTTTGAGTATTATGAATTATTTGCTTCAAAAGTATAACCATACCAGATTTGATATTAGTAATCTATTCAGGTACTTTACTACTGTTTACTCTTCTCCAGTTTTTGCTATAGTTTTTCTCTTTAGTCCTAGAGGCATTCTGTATGACAAATCTTTCTTATTTATTTTTATTTATTTTTTTTTCTTTGTATAACCGCCCAGCCATTCCAAAATTTTCTTCTATTAAAGAAACAGTTATTTTTTTTAACTATTTTAGTCATATTTTGATTTTGCCTATCAATAATGAAATTTTCATTTTCTAAAAGAATTAGCAGCAAATGTGTTAGATTTTTAGTTATGCTTTGTTTGCAATTAAGGGAGAATTACTACTGAAGAATTGAAAACAAAATCACATTGTTTTCTTCCCAATCCAAATGCATTATTCCCTTATTTTTAAACTGAATGACTGACATTATTTGTACTTCTATGACTTATCATAGAAATTTTTGTTGATTGAAGGATAAATATTAATGAATGAAGTGTTTTTTTTTTGTTATTTAAATTTTTTTAATTTTTAAATTTTTTTATAAACTTGTTTCCCTTTTGTGTTAAAAGTGCTTCCTTTAAAGTGGATTCTGCAACTTAATAGCTGGCTGGGTAATGCTTTACACTCACTGGTCATTTCACTAAACTATAAACAAATTTAGTATTTTTTATTATTCATCCAACAAGATTTTATAAACATCAAAAAAAAAACTGAATGCTCTGTTTATGTACAAAAGGTTCAGTGTCAGTATGTTCATTCTATGGAATTGTTTTCACATCCCTCCAACCGACAATTGTCCAAATCTCAAAGTGAACAAGTTGTCTCCTAATGCAGAGGAGATAAAACTTAGTCCGCAAGCTGGCGGTGGTCCACCCAGTAAGTGGGTTGGGTTGTCGTCAGTTTGTTCTCAGGGGTTAATGCTTTTTGTTTTTTTACTCACATTTGTACCTATACTTTTTTTTTTCTTAATTTTATCTTCTCTCTCACCCACTTTTCTCTCTCCATTTTTAGTTCTCTCTTTCCTATCTCTCATCTCTCTCTTTCTCTTCTCTCTTTGCTTTATATTGGACCTTATCTGGACGCTTGTGGACCCACACCTTAACTCGCTCCCACTTCCTGCTTATGCATTTGTTTCTGTCATTCCATTTTACACCCCACCCCACTGCACTTTTGTTACATAACTGTATTTGGTTTTAGGTGGATTTTTCCAATTTTTTTCTCTTTGCACAACCAAGATATATTTGTATGTCATATCGAAACAGTGTGTTGCAGCAGTTGGCTTTTTTATTATATTGAATCACAGTAATATACACACACACACACAACACAATTTATTTTATATAATGAGATATATTTTTGCTACTTAAAAAACAAAAAACAATAATTTGTGTTTTTTTCCCTATACATTACGTTTATAATAGTAGAAAACGAATATTGGCTGCATGTTTTATTCCCTAAATATAGAGAATTATATATATAACTTGTTTAGTAAGATTTTTCTTGAGAGATGGATTTATTTTAGCCAATTATTTTTCAATTACATTATTATCCAGTCAACAAAATTTATTAATATTTTTTATCTATTGTGACTTGTTGATGCTGAAGATAAACTTCTAATATTTTCATGTTAACTTAATTAAAATATCCATCTGACACCACCATTCTTCAAATACAACTTGTATTGACAGAATATAACACTTTTCTCATGTTCATTAATTTCTAGATCATTTTTTTTTATATTATTCAATTATTTAGAAATAATTCAGATTTCCCTTTTATACTGCATTATAAATTTATCTAAATGGCTGTGTTTAATACTCAACTAATTACTGTACAATCAGCTGTTATATTTTTACTTAATTTAATATTTAAAAAACCAAACAATTGACATTGATTCCTTTACTAAATTCTGCATATATTAGCTTACTTTATTTATATACTAAATTTTAAACCTTTTTTTTATCTTTTTGGTGCAGGATATAAACTTAATGAAATATTTTCCTTTTTATACTATTATTAAAATTTCACCTGATATTTGTATAAATTTATACTACATGTTTTCTATTTTAAAGGAATAATTTGATTTCTTATGCAAATGTTTATTATTATTTTATTTTTTTGGTAGGATTTGTTATCTTGTAGTTAAATCTTAAATTAAGATTTAAACACTTATAGAATTCTACAACAATATCTTGTCTTAATTTTAAACATTTCTCACTGTATATTCACATTATCAGTTTAAATTGCTAAAGTAAATTTGCGACTATTAAAAAAAAAAAGAGTTTTGGTAAATATTGTCATGTATTGTTTTAACCGTTTAACTCATTTTTAGTCTGACAACATAATCAGTTTGTCTATGAAGATTAAATGTAAGTTTTTATTATTTTTAACTGCATATAAAATAGATTTAAAAATTGTTGGGTGAGAAAAGTTTCAAAATTTATCTTTGTTAATGATAGCACATTTGATTACAGCTATTGATATTATTTTTAAACTTTTTAAGACCTGATCGCTCCTGGATATTATTATCCTGTCGTTTGAGTGTGAATCTTAGCAATGGAAAAGTCGGGTGCTGTGTTGTGGTTTGATAAAAGTCCTACCTTAATGTGGTTCATAGACTTAAAATCATAAAAGATTTGATACCATAAATTATGTTTTATAATAGAAAAAAAAGGGCAATTTCAATGTATTTGTAATTTGTCTGTTTTAATTGATTGCTGAGTAGCAGCATCTTTTAATTATTTTGAGAGAAACTACTTCAAAATAATGCTAAAACCTTCCAGTATAGCATTTCGCTTGATTTTTGGGAGAACATGTGCTTAATTGAAGTGTACCTAATTTTGAAAGTTATTAATTAATAATTAATTAATTAAGCGGGCTTATACTATTCAAATGTAAGGCTACAAATCGAGAAAATCAATCTTGAATGTAAATTTTGATGAGGCCTAATAGCGCATGTACATAAGATTGGATTTTTCTCGTATTTGTTAGCCTTACATTGAATAGTATCTGCTATATTATAATTAATTTAACTTTCAAAATTAGATACGACTCTATTAAGCACATTTCGTAAAAAAGCGGTATCAACAATCGTTGTTATTTACTTCTCATCTTGATTACAAATTTTTTTAGGATATTGCTACAGAATTAAATTAGTTTGTAAATTTACTTGCTTAAATAGGCGGGATTTTAGTTCTCAAAGTAGCTTAATAGCAAAAACATTTAGCCATTTTGAAGTTAACATAAAATTTCTTGTAGTTATAGACTCAGTGTTAAATAAAAAAAAAAAAGGAAAAAAGTCCCCTGTGGCTAATTTTGCCTAGATTGCAATTGGAGTAAATGAGTTTGAACTCCAGTTGCCTCATTATATTCACTTTGGTTTTAATACCCTTGGGGAAGGCTGAATCCCACCCCCTCCACTATGGTTAAATAATACAGACTACATTATTCTACAAGAAGGCTTTGGCATTAAATAACCCATGAAGGTTGATATGTAATTAAACAAAGATATAAGCTTATTATGATTTGTATGATATAGTAATTGATAATTTTTATTGAAATAATATTATCCTACTTTTCTATTCTATTATAACACGTGTCTGTAATGATTGGCTGACAGATGTGTGGTGTAATTTTTTCAAATTCTAAGCCAACTTTAAAATCTGTGATCAAGTATGGTGCACTTTCTCCAATCTTCTGCTGCACAACTTTTCTCTTCTTGATGTCTGTGAATTTACTCTGGCAATGTTTGTCTCTTTACCTTTTGTTGGTTTTTTTTTTTCCTAAATGAAACATTTTATTAGTTGTTGGAATAGTGATCATTCATTCATGAAAGCTGTCCAGCATTAGAACATTTCCATAGTTTGTTATCTTGTGCTTTCATTATTCTTTAATGTTCAATTGTTTGTTCTTCACATCCTTGGTGTGTTTGTTTTTATCATTAGAATCTATTGTGTGTGGGTGATGTGTGTGTCTGTAATGAATGTTATGTGTGGTAAATGTATGCGTGTATGGTGATATAGTAAATATATATAATATATATATATATATATTATATATAATCTATTTATGAACATGTGTATTGTGTATATATGTATGTTATGTATAAATGATACACTTCTTGCCTATAGGTTATGGTGCTGTTATTTATTGTGATATGTTCTGCAATGTCATTGCTAAGTGTTACGTTTTTGATTTTAAAAAGAAAAAAAATTTTGAGTTTTTTTAATTGTAAGATCCGTGGGTCCTTGTTCCTTCCTTAATGAAGTATTGTATATTTGTATTTTAAGTAATAGTTAATTTATAATTTCTGTATGGTCTGTTTTAATCTTTTTGGAAAGAATATTCACATTATTACAAAATAACAAAAAAAAACAACAAACAATAAACTATAACCCCAAGAATTAAAATTTTTACTTTATTTTAGAAAGTTTGAATGTGATATCTAATTCATTGTGGTGTATATTTTATTTTAAGAAGAAAAAAATAGGCATTTCAAAAGTTACTCTTGATAAGTTAAATAGATGAATTTTGAAGCAAGATTTTTTTTTTTTTTTTTTTTTTTAGAAAAAATAAGAAGCAGCATATATATATTATAAATTTATATATTTAAATACTGAATATGCAATTATTTCTGGTGTATTTGAGTATCGATAAGTGCATGATTACAAAAGATGCAATTATATTACACATTACAATCTGCATGATGATAAAATTTTTGGGAATGAATTCAATATTTTGAAGTTAATTGTTGGCAGATATTCGTTATTGCATATATTTATTTTTTTTTCTCCTTTACATGTGGTAACTTTCTCTTCCTGAATATTCTGTCAGTTTGGTTATTTATTCTTTTATATAAAATCTTTATATTTTTGCGTTTAGTTATATTTATTGTTATGTCTGTGTTTAAATATATCACTTCCCTATACTAAGATTGCTATGAAAATACAGTATATTAAGGATAAGATTTTTAAAAAAATTACATTGTGGTTAGTACAAAATTAAAGCCATTTTGTCCATTCATGAAGTGTAAAAAAAAAAAAAAAACAGTTTTTAGATATTTTTATTCAGATTATTTTGCATTCTGCATGGCTAAAACAATTTTATTTTTAATTTTAAAATTTTTTTAACTCTTATTTTTTCAACCTCATTTGAACTACCATATTCATACAATTTTTAATTTCTTTATGCAGTTTAACTTGAAATATATATTTGTAAAGTCCTTGTGTATAACACAATATATTATGGTAATAAAAATAGTTAAATTAGATAAATTCAGTAATAATTTTTTTCATTCAGTGGTTTGAAGTTATACAATAATTATTTAATTTAGATATTCACTTTTTTCTGATATTTTTAATATTAAACTTCTTAAAAAAGATATATCATATTTATCATTTCATGGTTTTTTAGTATATTAATGTAATATTTTATATATGTAGAAGTTAAGTTTTTGTATATTATTTGTTTTTTGTGATGTAATATATTTTTAAGATTTAAGATTGATTTTGTATTTGATGAAATATTCTTGTTAAACTTACTAAAGTTTTTTTTTTCTTCTTTCCTTCCCCTATTCGTTTTTTTCCATTCACCAGAACAACCAGTCTGCAGATAATGCAAGCTATACACATGGGTGATGAACCTTGACAGAAATAATATTTCCTTGATAGACTATTTAATTCTTGGAAGAAAAGGTTCTCATTACATCTATGCTCATTAGAACAACCTTTGATCTATACATAGCCTTTATCATAGTGTAAAGAAAAGGCGGATTGTTGAGGTAAGTGTCAATATATATTATTTAATTAGTTTTTCTTTATATAATTTGCTAAAAGATTTATTATTGTAATATTAAGATTTTTGGGACTTACAATTTAGTTTAAATTATAATTTAATTAACTTTTTTTTTTTTTTTTTTTTTTTTTCTTTTTTCAAAAAACTAAATATTTTGGAAGGTAAAATCCATCCTCAGAGTTTTGAAAACTAGGTGTTTTTTTTAGTATTTTCCACGGCGATATTGTATCATCTTGTTTAAGAAGTTGAGGAACGCCGGTATATTTTGAAAAATATTTTTCTGGTGATGTTAAATCGGCATTTCCGTGATGTTTAATATTCGGCTGGGCTGCTCCCGTGCGCGTGGCAATTGTTCGAAATTCTTTTATTTTTACTATAAATATAGCCTTTGCTCGGCATAGTGAAATACAGTTTTTTTTTTTATTTTTTTTTATAGTCATCATTGAAGCATTGTGTGTATGTGTAATATAAAGATGTTTTGGAGGCAATTTACAATGCAATATGTGTTGAAAATGATATTTTATTTTAAATAAATATATTTACACACATATTCATTGTAATGCTTTCCAACTTATATACACATACACACAATGCTTCAAGATACTATAAAAAAACAAACTTATTTATTATTTTATATTACTTTCTTTATTATATTTGCTTCTTCATCTTAGTGCATTTGGAGGCTTTTCTTTTTCTTTTGAATTTAGTATTAAATTTTGAAAAATTAGCTCAGATTTGTTGATAAATTGGTTAAGATGCAGGAACCTATACACGATCCCCCCCTTTTTTTTTTATAATAAAAAGAAATGCAAATGCTGTAATGCATATCATTATAATCAATTTTTCATAATAAAATTTGTATAGTGTTAAGTAGATTTTGTACCCCCCCCAAACTAGATATTACCTATATTAATGTATGTATATTTTATCTAAAGTATTGTAATTTGGCTGTGTTATTTTTTGCAGGTGAATAAAGCCAAGAAATAGGAAAGAGATCTTGTGTGTTGTAAACATTGGCTCTCAGCAAGTGCTGCATTTATCTGAAGAAAGAATTTGTAAAATTTTTTGCACTTGAATGCAAATAGAAAAGGAGGCAGTTGATCAGCTCCCTTTAGCCAATGGAAGCTCAATCAACAGAAACGGGAAGCAACAGCGAAGCCCCTCACCTGTTTGGTAAATTTAGATTACTTTCCTTGATAATGACCATTTAATTTGTTTCTAACGCTGTCATTAGTTTATAATACATTTAAGTTTTTTGGACTGAATGTTGGAATGGGGAAATTGAATTTAAATAAAGTACATTGAAAATTTTTTTTAGTTGAGTTTTACTTACGTATCAATTAGAACTTGTTTTTAAAGTTAATTGTAATCAATTTATCCTATTTGGTAATTTTCACTTTTATTGTTAATTCCTAGCATAAATTGTGCGTGTGCATTATCTGAAATGAAGCTTAATTGTTATTAAGGAACACATTTTATGATTTTTTTTAATGTTAAAGCTCCGTTGTATGTTTTCGAAAATTTTCTAGATTTGTTTATTACACAGAAAACTTCAATAGCTACGCTTATTCAAAGTGAAAGTTTAGGGAGGTTACTCTAATTGCTTATTTGCTAGGAATTTAACAAGCTAAAGTGAAAATTACCTAATCTTTAATTAGCTGACATGTTAATACTAAACCTTTATGTTTATTTAATAATCTAATTCACTTTGTAAATTTTAATATAAATGCATTTATATTTTGACTTGAATCATTTACTGGTTCTCAGGTCTCCCAAGATGCATTCCGCTCTCAAGACTTTTTTCAAATAGCAAACAAGCCAAGGATGGGATCTTTTCTCCCCAACATGCAACAATATATGGTGGCTATACCTGAACCAATCATGCCAATGGGCTGGGTATGATGCCCATGGAAGCATGATGACAGTATGATCTTCATAATATGATGAGCCAGAATTCTGTTTGGTGTCAAATTCTGGTATGCTCCCTCTCACCTTGTTCATCTGGTCAACGTATCAATGGCAGTATGATGCCTGGGAATATGCCACCATCGAACCCATGATGGGATCAATGCACAGCATGATGCTAAAAATATGGGTCCAACAACTCTATGATGCCTAACAACATGGGTTCCTCTAGCATAACATGCTGGTAATAACATGGGCCTTCAACAATAATCTGGCTTCAACATACTCAGCAGCCTCCTCCTGCAAAAAAAGTGCAGTGGTTAGGTACAAGACCATTTGCTGATGATCGTGTTCAAGTGCCCAAGTTTATCAAGCAGAGTATGAAATCAAAATGCTACATACTCTGCTATGCATTCAAACATAACAATGTCTGGGGCATATGGTTTCAACGAAGATGCTCAACATGGAATGTCCCCATACAAATATGAGCCACAGTCTATGAACAATTAATCAGAAAACGTAGGTCAGAATGAAAATACAATGAGCGTACAAGGACTGTGTATGGAGAATTTTAATAGTAATGATAGAAACCTGAAATTTTTGCTCCTGGAATACCAGTGGGCAGATAGTCAAGGATCAGGTGCACAGTTTCCTTTGGGAGCATTTGAACAGAGAAAGGTATTTGAAATATTTCCATTATTCATCATTATTTGTTTTTCTTGTTTCTGTTTTTAGTTACTTTGTGTCTACACTGTTTCTTAATAATTTTTCAAAAGCATTATACTAGTGTGTGTATTGTGTTTACTCCCAGTCTCTTTTTTCCTTTCATTTGTAGATGCCAAACTTTTACAGAATCAAATTTACCCTTACATTTTTAATAGTGTATGTTCCTTATTGTTGTGGGGTTTTTAAGGTTAAAAAAAAAATGAAGACACAACGACTGGTAAAATGGATCAAATGTATTGAATATATTGAAAACAAAAATTCACTAAACTATTTCCCTCTTCTTTAACCAGTTATTAAAAAAAAAAAAAAAAATTTTTTATTTTAAAAATCTTTTTAAGAATTTCATTCTCCACTCGTAATTTTTTTAAAGGCCCAAATTATTGAGTTTTCTATTTCTCTTGGTCAAATTACTAAATTCTTTCTGTTGTCAAGATCGTCAGGTCATGTAGCAAAATTTTCAGGATCTTGTTCACTTTGAAGTGGTTTATATTCAGTGGGATACCTATATCACTTGCAAAATGATTTGATGTTTGTACCCTTCAACATTTGCTCAGAATTTGCAGATACATTTTGTGATTGTTGCACTGAACCAGGAACAAAAAAAAAAAAACACTGCAGAAGAAACAAATGTTTTTAATGACTGAATAGAAAAAGAAAATATCATCAAGATGATTTCTTTAATGTTTGTTCCACACTCAAAAATACTCAGATTTTACTTTTCTGTCGGCCCCCCTAACCCTTAAAAGAATTTAAATGATTAAATTTTTTTTTTTTTTTTTAATTTTTTTTAAAATTTTTTTTTTTTTTTTTTAACATTTTGTAATTGGAAAAATTGTTCTGTGATTCTTCTGAACCTTCTTATTAACTAAGATCTGCAAATTTTCCCAAATAGATATCCTAAAGGATTTAAACCTCTCATTTTCTCTCTATCTTGCTTTCTTTCTACCTTCTACTTTTTTTCTTTTTCCTTTTAGCCTTTCACTAAACTATATTAGCAATCTGATTTTTCATTTTTGCTTCTTCCTCAGTCGGTGATCTGCTTTAGATTTGCTTTTACCTTTGACACAATCTTTCCTTTGCTTCTAGGAAGTTTCCATCGACAACAGAACCCTGCAGGGATGCAGAATTATCCCCAGCAAAATGTGTACAATGGACCCAACCAAATGAGCTCCTTATCTGGAGGATCTTTGTACAGTAGTATGCCTATGAATAGAAATATGTCCTCACAATCTAACTACAATAGTGCAAGCTATCCACAAACTGGGAATATGAACTCACAGTGTAGCAATTATAACAGTCATAGTAGTTCTGCAGTTCCTGGTGGACCACCTCTTCATGGAGGACCAAGTTCAAACCATTCACTGAATTCCATGCAACAACAACCACCACCACAGGCCTCACCTCTTCCCTCGCATCCTCACCCTCCCCATCAGAGTGCTGGGAGTGCCAACAACATGAGCATGTCACCGGGTGGACAATGTGCAACACCATCCATTGTACCCGGAGTGAAAGGTGCACATGCAGCAGCTCAGGCAGCCATGATTGCAGCTGCCAATACAGCTGCTGCTACTCGTACACATCAGCTGCGAACAGGAGCCTCTGCCGGCCAACCACCACCACCCAGAATGTACCCTCCTCCTCCAGGAATGGGACCCGGTGGCCCTTCATCCTCCCACCTTGGACCGATGAACTTTTCACCTGCCATCAACAACATTCCTAGTTCATCTGGTGGTCAATTTCCCTCGTCTCAAACATCAGTGCCTAACTCTATGACTCAGCAATCAAACTCTTGTAGTCCAGGCAGTCCCTCTGCAGCCAGTTCACAAAGTTCCAACACCGTTAGTGCTAATTCCAATCGAACATTGGACTCTATGAAACAAACGGTCCCTTCAATGTCTAAAGAAGGATGTTTACCAGCTAACTGTGGCAGCAATACTAGTGCAATGATTCCACCGCCAGTCAGCTCAGGTATGGATGGCATGGTAATGCCACCGCAGAATAACTGCACAGAGGAAGGGAAGCCTGTTGATGATAACAGTGATTGTAACAGTGATGGTAGTAGTAATCGCCTCATCACGGCTGGCAGTGCAGAGTCATCTGGTGTCCCAAGTTCAATGCCACCAGCAGCACGACATAGTCCTGCTGCCACACCCACTTCCTCCTCAGTGCCTGTCAGCCAACATGTATGTGCAAGCAGTCAGGGTCCTAATTCGAATAATTTATCCTTAGATGACAGTCACAACACAACCACTTCTACTGCAAATTCTAGTGCAGGTAACCACTGCTTTGGTCTTGTCTTCCGCACAGCTTTTGCTTCTGTTAGTCTGGCCGCTTGTTGGCCTTTTTTATCTTTTTTTTCTTTTTTTTCCTTTTCCTCTTTCTATATCAGATCTTTTCATACATTTTTATTTATCACTTTTTATTTTATTCCTCAGATTTTTTCTTCATAGCAACAGCTTGTTCAGATAACAGCACTCTTCTGTTTTTTCTTTTCTTTTTTCTTTTCTTTTTTTCATTTTTTTTTTTTTTTTTTTTTTTTTGTAAATATTTGTATAGTCATTTGGCAGCTTACTTTTATATTATAAAAAAAAAACAAACGAAAATTGTCCCCCACTTTCATTTAATCTTTTTTTCTTTTTTTTTTCCTCTGATCCTGCACTTTTGTTAGAAAAAGTTGTCTTGCTTTGCTTTATTTGTATTTTAAAAACATGCCTTAGTTTTGTAATTTTTGTCAACTGCTTAAGAAATGTTCCTTATCTTTTTAAAGATATTTTGTTGTATTTCCTTTTTTTTGTTTTTGTCTTGTTGGTAAAACAATGAGTGCATGTAGTGTTGTACAGTTATTTGTTATAATTTGATGACTGTATTTATTAGGAATAATTACAGAAGTGAAGATAACTTTCATAATGGGTTTAGCTTATCTCTAATACAGATCCTTTCAAAGTCAAAGCTGTAAAAGATCAAATTCTTCAAGTTGGTTATAATAAAAGTAGTTGATCAATAGTATATATTCTAGTTTAAAAAGTAAAATAACCAAATTATTTTGAAAATTACCTACTGTGATTGCAATTTTATACAGGTTATAACATTTAGCTTAGTATATTAGATTATATTTTTGTTTTTGTTTCACAGATTACAGAATTTAACAGATGTTAGCAGACATGAAGCTGATTGAAAGAATAATTATATTTTGATTGTTAGTTTTGAGACCTTTTTTTTTTTAATCACAGAAAAATAAAAAAATATTCAGTTAATTTAGTTTCACCTTTGGATAAAACTGGCAATGGAGCATCTAAATTTTATTTTTACTAATCTACAATCCATTATATTTTTCATTTAGCAAATCACTTTAAAATTGATAAATGATTTGTTCTTTTAGAATATTGTTTATTTACTTTCTTTCAAGTTAGGAAATCTTGTCTTCCCATGGAACTTTCAAAAGTCTTTGTATTATGGGAATAGTCAAGAGAATTTCTTTTTTCCTTCACTGATTAGTTTGTGGTTGCTGTCAGTTATCAGCACATTTAGATTTTTGTAGCCACAAACATTTCTTTTTAAAAAATGCTTATCAGTTTATCTTTATAATTATTCTTAACTAACTTTTTCTACTACTATAACTTATTTTTCTCCAACTAACCTCAACTATTTTTATCATCTATTATGCAGAAGATTTTGTTAAAAATGCAATTTCTTATTTGATTTTGGAATTACTTAGAAAAAACCCTTTGTCATTTGCATACTTAAAAATATCATTTGTTTTCTGTTGACAGGATTTAAAATGAACATTTTTCCACATTTATTTTCAGTATTGTTTTGATCAGCATTGTTTTATAACCAATTTTGCTAACTGATCCTTATTAGTAGAATAAATAAAATTAAGTTGCAAAGAAATCTTTGCCTCTGAAGTTTACCTGTATAAATAATCACACACACACACACACACACACACACACACACACACACACACACACACACAAACACACAAAGTTGAACTGCATGGTAGTAGTTAGTGTTCCTTGCATGTTTAATGCTCTTTTTTAAAATAATATTTTGAATGATCAAAAGGAACATTTCTCTTTTCAGTCAATAATTTTGCTATATAATTCCTTACACAGCAAACTGTCTTTTTGAAACTCTTGTCCCTTTCTAAAAAAATAAAAATTCTATTTTCATACTATTCATACTGTGTGTGCATGTGTGCAATAAGTAAACATAATTATCTGCAAAATTGTGATTATTGTAAAAAGTTTAAATACATTTTAACCAACTCGTTAAAACAAAATTATGTAATACTTAAAAAAGATATAATTTATTAGCTAAATTATTAAATTTTATTTGATATTTATCTGAAATTATAATTGGATATTTTTATTTGATCTGGTTTTTATATGCCTTTCCTTTGAATTTTAGGAAAATATTGGCTCGGTCAAGAATATAATTTGATTTTTATTTTTTCCATTTATTGAGAATAATTAAAACAAATTTTTTTATAGTAAATGCTAAATTTGTTTTTTATTGGCTTTTTCTTGCAGGTAATACAGCTACTATGGTTACTCAGGCAATCACAGCTCCTGTCACCAGTGTTGTGGAATCAATGAGTAATGACAGCCAACAGGATCTACTTTCAACTTATAGCATTTCACCAATGGTCAATTCAACTTCAGCAGGAGCACCTATGTCATCTGATGAGCCACCTGAGAAGAAGAAAAAGGTTAGTTTAAATACTAGTTTTTCACTCTTTTTCTATTGAAGCAAGAAGTTATATGAATTTCCTAAAACAAATTATCTTGTTAGGTGATTTCTAATTAGACTTAAAAGAAAATATATCTTTTAAGTAATTTATCAAAAGCATGAGAAAAATTGTTATAAATTGCATAAAAATATAACCATCATGTGTGTGAGATATGTACACACACATACAGACATACACACACACTTTCTCTTTCTCTTTCTCTCTCTTTCTCTTAAGTGTTGTGAATTAAAGATTTTTAAAAGGATCTATAAATGCTGTCAGATTTTCTTTCATATTTGACTGCAAATCATCCTTTTTTATTTTTGTTTTTAATTTTTAAGAAAATGACATCTTGTTCTTTTTATAATTTCCTTTTTTGTGAATTTAGTTAATCAGAATTAGAAAATAACTTTAAAAAAATAAAATTATTAGGTTTCTCAGAAAACTCAGTCCTGAAATGAATATCAATCACTTCATGTATTCTAATATTTATGAATATGTGATCTTTTTAAAAGAATAAGAACAAAGTGGTGATTGATTATGATGCTCAAAGTTCTCATGAGTAGTATATTTAAATCCTAGGTATCATAAAATAGTTTTGAGCAATGTTTGAAATATATTATTAATTATTGATAATGCTCAAAAATATACATCACTTGCATTTAATTGATCTTTTCTTTAATCCACTTCAAATATTGATATACTTTGGTTAAAAACCATTTTGCTCATTTGGCAGTATTATTTTCAGTAACTTTTTTTTTTTTTTTTTTTTTTTTTTTTTTCTTAAAACCATTAAATTTTTTGTAAAATGATTTTCTAATTAAGTGTTAGACTTCTTTTTTTTTTTTTTTTTTTTTAAAGCTTGAAGCATACTTTGTATAAATTTATGACTGTATAATTTTATCCTTACAATCTATCTACTTTAATTAAATGTATTTTAATAGCCTATTCTGAGTACTTATAAAATATATTAGCTCTTATGTGAAATGTACTGCAAATTAAGTATCTTTCCTTAATAGATTTGCATGTGTGTTTAAAACTGCCTGTTTTAGACAGTGTTTTTTTTTTTTTTTTTTTTTTTTTCTTTTTCTAATGGCACATCAAACTTAGACTTCAGTCTGTGTGTGTGTGTGTTTCTCTCTTTTTTTTTTTTTTTTTTTTTTTTTTTTTTTTCACCAAATTTGAGTCTAATATTTTATTTAAAGAGATGCTTACCAGTTTGACAAATTCCTTGTCAGAATTTTATATTTTCAGCTTTACTTGTGATGTTTTTTCTTTTAAAAGCTTATTTTAATAAAATTCAGTTTTAATTATAAAGTTATGAATTTTTTATTAAGAAATTAAAGGGGCTTTTTAATTTTCTTTTCTTTATATATAAAAATTAGAGCAAAAATGTATTAAATCTTTATTTCTAAATGGAGTATCATGAATTGTAGATATAAATACCAAACTGATATTCCCCTGTCATGCAACAGAAAGCTGCAGCATATTCTCCACTATTGATTAGAAAAATCTTAAGTAATTTATGGAATTTGTATACATGTGAGTGTGTATGGGGCCCGTGCGCATGTGATCAGTTCAATTCAAATCTCCGGCTCTAGTAAAGATCTTGTCTTGTCATGAATTCTTGCGAGAACTGGAGACTAGGTAGTCATGTTGGTAAATAACTGTTCACATTTTTTATAAATGCTTCAGAATATTTTAGATGCTAAAATTGATTTCTTTTAATTTTTACCACTGTTTTAGCAAGTACTTTAAGAATTTATTTCAATATTGTCTAATTAGTTTCTTTCTACTTATCCAGTTATAGAAAATTATCACTTAACTGAAAATAAACATTTGGTTACTAAGTATAAAAGATTATCTAAAATATTGATCACATGGGTTTTTTTTGTTTTTTTTCTAATTGGTTCTTTGGTCTGACTGTTTCAAAAGATTTAAAATGTTTTCAGAAGTATTTCATCGTTTTTCTTTTACAGGATTTTAGTATAAGAAATTGAAAATGATTTCTTATCTATTGGTATATAAAATTATGAGAAAGTTCAATTCAATTGTTTGAATAAAAAAACTTTGAAAGCTGATGAAAAAAAAATGAATTTTGTAAACTTTGTAATATATAAATCTTATTGTTCTTAGTTTGTTTGAAAGTATTAAGAATGGTCTCAAAGTTTCTCACTAAAATATCCAATTTGATCAGCTGTCAATTTCCAAACATTCTTAATCTTGTTTGAGTATTATGAATTATTTGCTCAAAAGTATAACCATACCAAGATTTGATATTAGTAATCTATTCAGGTACTTTACCTACCTGTTTACCTCTTCTCCAGTTTTTGCTGATAGTTTTTCTCTTTAGTCCTAGGATGGCATGTCCTGTAATCTGACAAACCTTTCTTATTTTTATTTTTATTTATTTTTTTTTCTTTGTATAACCCCAGCCCCATTCCAAAACTTTTTCTTCTATTAAAGAAACAGTTATTTATTTTTTAACTATTTTAGTCATATTTGACTGCCCTATCAATAATGAAATTCATTTTCTTAAAAGAATTAGCAGCAAATGTGTTAGATTTAGTTAAGCTTTGTTTGCAATTAAGGGAGGAATTACTACTGAAGATTGAAACAAAAATCAACATTGTTTTCTTCCCAATCCCAAATGTCATTATTCCTTATGTTTTAAACTGAATGACTGACAATTATTTGTACATTCTATGACTCCTAGTCCATAGAAATTTTTGTGATTGAAGGATAAATATTAATGAATGAAAGTGTTTTTTTGTTTTTGTTATTTAAAATTTTTTTAATTTTTAAATTTTTTTAATACAAACTTGTTTCCCTCTTGTGTTAAAGTGCTTCCTATTAAAGTGGGAATTACTGCAACTTAATAGCTGGCTGGGGTAATGCCTCTTACACTCAAACTGGTCATTTTCACTAAACTATAAAGCCAAAATTTAGTATTTTTTTTATTTTTCATCCAACCAAGATTTTAAAACATAAAAAAAAAAAAACTGAATGCTCTGTTATGTACAAAAGGTTCAGTGCCAGTCTATGTTCATTCTAGGATTGTGTTTCACATCCCCCAACACCGACCAATCTGTCCCAATCTCCAAGTGGAACAAGTGTGTCCTCCTATCCAGAGGAGATAGAGAACCTTAACAGTCCGACAAGCTGGTCGGTGGGCACTCCAGTAAGTGGGTTTGGGTTGTCGTCAGTTGTTCTCAGGGGTTAATGCTTTTGGTTTTTTTACTCACTATATTGGTCCCTACTACTTTTTTTTTTTCCTTAATTTTATCTTCTCTCTCTCACCCCACTTTTCTCTTCTCCCTGTTTTGAGTTCTCTCTTTCTATCTCTCACTCTCTCTCTCTCTCTTTCTCTCTTTGCTTTATTATTGGACCTTATCTGGAGCTTGGTGCACGCCACAACCCTTAACTCCCTCCCACTTCCTGCTTCTATTGGCATTTTGTTTCTGTCATTCACATTTACACCCCCCCACCCCACTGCCACTTTTGTTTACATAACTGTATTGGTTTTTAGGTGGATTTTTCAATTTTTTTTCTCTTTGCACAAACACAAAGATATATTTGTATGTCCATATGCGAAACAGTTGTGCAGCAAGTTGGCTTTTTTATTATATTGAATCACAGTAATATACACACACACACACACACACAATTTATTTATATTAATGAGATATATTTTTGCTAATTAAAAAAAACAAAAAACAACATAATTTGCTGTTTTTTTCCCTCAGACATTAACAGTTTCTTAATAGTAGAAAAACAATATTGGCTGCATGTTTTCATTCCCTTAAATATAGAATTATATATATAACTTGTTTAAATAAGATTTTCTTGAGAGATGGATTTATTTTAGAAGCCAAAACTTAATTTTTCAATTACATTATTTCCAGCTCAACAAAATTTAATTCTATTTTTTATCTATTGTACTCTGTGACTGCTCAGATATTAAACTTCTAATATCTTTTCATGTTACTTCAATTAAATAATACACCAATCTGAAATTGCTTCAAATACAAACTTTGGTATTGACAGAATATAACAACTTTTTCATCAATGTTCATTAATTTCTAGATACATTTTTTTTTATATTATTCAATTCTATTTTAGAAATAATTTCAGATTTCCCCCTTTTATACATGCACTTATAAAATTTATCTAAATGGCTGTGTTCTAATAAAATCAACTAATTTACTGTACAATCAAGCTGTTATATTTTTTACTTAATTTTAATATTTAAAAAAACCCAAACAATTGACTTGATTCCTTTTACTAAAATTCTGCATAATATACTTACTTTATTTATATACTAAATTATTAAAAACCTTTTTTTTATCTTTTTGTGCAGGATCATAAACTAATGAAATATTTTCCTTTTTATACTACTTATATAAAATTATCACCTGATATTCTTGTATAAATTATACCTACATGTTTTCTATTTTAAAGAATAAAATTTGATTTCTTATGCAAATGTTTATTTATTTATTTTATTTTTTTGTAGGATTTGTTATCTTGTAGTTAAATCTAATATTAAGATTTAAAACAACTTATAGAAATTCTACAACAATATCTTGTCTTAATTTTAAACAATTATCTGCACTGTATATTCAAATTATCAGTTTTAAATTGCTAAAGCCTAAATATTGCAACTATTAAAAAAAAAAAGAGTTGGTAAATATTGTCATGTATTGTTTCAACCGTTAACTCATTTTTAGTCTGAACAACATAAATCAGTTGTCTATGAAAGATTAATGATTAGTTTTTATTATTTTAACTGCATATAAAATAGATTAAAAATTGTTGGGTGAGAATAAGTTTCCAAAAATTTATCTTTTGTTAATGATACACATTTGATACAGCTAATTGATATTATTTTTAAACTTTTTAAGCCCTGAGCTCCTGGATCTAAATTTATCCTGTCGTTTGAGTGTGATCTTAGCATTGGTAAATCGGTGCTAGTGTGTGTGGGGTTGATAAAAGTACTACCAGTGTAATGGGTTCATAGACTTAAAATCATAAAAGATTTTGATACCATAATTATGTTTATAATAGAAAAAGGGGCATTTCAATTGTATTTGTATTTTCTGTTTTAATGATTTGCTGAGTAGCAGTACATCTTTTAATTATTTTGAGAGAAACTACATTCAAAATAATGCTAAAACCTTCCAGTATACATTTCCTTGATTTTTGGGAGAACATGTGCTTAATTGAAGTCGTACCTAATTTTGAAAGTTAATTAATTAATAATTAATTAATTAGGCGGGCATACCTATTCAAATGTAAGGCTAAACAAATCGAGAAAAATCAATCTCTGAATGTACATTTGATGAGGCCTAATAGGCCGAAATGTACATACAGATTGATTTTTCTCGATTTGTTTAGCCTTACATTTGAATAGGTATGCCTGCCTAATTAATTATTAATTAATTAACTTTCAAAAATTAGGTACGACTTCTATTAAGCACATATTCGGCTAAAAAAGCCGTATCAAAACACATCGCTTGTGTATATTTACTTCTCATTTCCTTGATTACACAACTTTTTTTAGATATTGCTAGAATTAAAATTAGTGTAAAATTTACTCTTAAATAGGCGGGCATATTTTAGTTCTCAAAAGTTAGCTTAATAGCAAAAAGCACATTTAAAAGCCATTTTGAAGTTTACATAAATTTTGTAGTTATAAGACTCATGTTAAAAAAAAAAAAAGGAAAAAAAGTCCCCCCCCTGTGGCTAATGTGCTAGATTGCAAACTGGCAGTAAATGAGTTTGAACTCCAGTTGCACTATTTATATTCACTTTTGCGTTAATACCCTTGGGGAAGGCATGAATCCCCACCCCTCCATCTATGGATTAAATAATACCACTACCATTCCTTCTACAAAATGGCTTTGGCATTAAATAACCCATGAAGGTTGATATGGTAATTAAACAAAGATATCAACCTTTATTATGATTTGGTACTGAATATAGTAATCTGAATAATTTTTATTGAAATATATTTATCCTATTTCTTTTCTATTATAAACCAACGTGTCTGTAAGATTGGCTGACAGATGTGTGGTTGTAATTTTTCAAATGTCTAAGCCAACTTCTTAAAATCCTGTACATACAAGTATTGGTGCACCTTTCCTCCCCCAATCTGTCCTGCCTGCCAACAATAACACTTTTCTCTTCTCCTTGATTGTACTGATGAATTTACTCTGCATGTTTCTCTTGTACTTTTGTTGTTTGTTTCCTAAATGAAACATTTTTATTAGGTGTTGGAATTAGTGATCATCATTCAATGAAAGCTGCTCAGCAATTAGCACACATTCTCCATAGGTGTTCATCTTGCTTCTCACTTATTCGTTAAGTTCAATTGTTTGTCTCGTTCACATCCTCTGGTGCTGCGTTTGTTTCTGAATCATTGAATGACGTCATTGTGGTGTGCTGTAGTGTGTTCTCCTAACCTTACCACATGTATGTATCGTCAGGTACAATGTTATCTGCTATGTGTAGACTACTACACATAGTATATATACTATATATATATACTCGTATATATATAATTATACTATATATATATACATGTGTCACTGTGTGGTATATAATGTATGTAATATGTAGTATAATGATCACACTGTCTTGCTATCAGGTTGACCATGAGCCTGCGTGTGATTTATTTCTTGAATAATGTTCTGCAATGATCATATGCTACATGTTCACGTTTTTGATTTTAAAAAGAAAAAAAAATTCTGAGATTTTTTGGAATGGTAACGATCCTAGTGGGTCTGTCCTCTATGAAGACTATTTATTTCTTTAACGTGAACTAGTAATTATAATTTTCTGTTCATGGCGCTTTAATCTTTTGGACAGGATAAATCACATTTACTATTAACAAGAAAACAAACACAAAAAGAAACAAAAAAACAAATAACCCAAGAATCTCTACAAATGTTTTACTTCAATATAACTTAGACAGTGAATGATAAATCCTCAACTTAATTGTGCATGTATACCCTATCGCTATTTTAAGCACAGAAAAAACATAGGATTCAAAAAGTTACATTTGATAATTAAATAGATGATTGAGCTAGCATTTTTTTTCTTCTTTTTTTTTTAAAGAAAAAAAACGAAGGCCCAGCATCCCTATACTACTATATAAAACATCCCTATATATTAACAATACTGAATATCTGCAAATTATATTTCTGGTGTAGTTTGAGTTATTCAGATCAATGCATGATTACAAAACGATGCTACATCCTATATTACCACACTTTTAACAATCTAGCGATGAATGACTAATAATTTGCCGGAAATGACATCCTTCACATACTTTTGAAGTTAATTTGTTTGGCAGATATCTCAGTTATTGCCATTATTTATTAATCTTTATTTTCTCCCTTTTACCACATGCTGGTAACCTTCTCTCCCTGAATATTTCCTGTCACTTTTTGGTATTTATTCTTTTTATTCAATAAATCTCTTATATCTATTTGGCCTGTTTTAGGTCTATCATTACTGTTAGTTGTTCTGTGTTTACAAATACTATACACATTCAACACATCTAAATACCTAGATTGCGTATGCAAAATACAGTAGATTTAAAGGATGTTTATTAAAGGATTTCTTTAAAAGAGATTACATTGTGAGTTTAGCTACAAAGAGTTACAACACCATCTTTGACTCCAATCATCAGGTGTTTAAAAAAAACAAAAAAAACAATCAGGTTTCATGAATTACTTTTATTCAGAATCCTATTTGCATTCTGCAGGCTAAACACAATTTTATTTTTAATTGTTAAAACATTTTTTGCTACCTCTTATTTTTTCCAAACCACTGTCATTGTGAACTAAACAATATTCACACAATTTTTCTTAACTTTTATGCTAGTTAGCACTTGCAATATAATTTTGTAACAGGTCCTTGTGTATCAACACCATAATACATTATGGTATAAACAAAATAGTAAATAGCATAAATTCAGTAAATAATTTTTCATCAGCTGGGTTTGAAGTTATACAATAATTATTTAATATTCTAGACTATGTTCACTTGTCTGACATCATTTTAAGTATTAAACTCTTTAAAAAAGAATATCACTCGCACTATTAACTCATTTTCATGTCTTTAGTATATTTAATGCTCTAAAACTTCGATCCTTACTCATATGTAAGCGAAAAGTTAAGATTTTCGAGCTATACCTTGTTTTGATGTCTGTATTAATATATCTTTCTTAGGATTTAAGATTGATATTTGCTATTCTTTGCATTGACAATATTCTTGTCTATCAATCACATTTACCTTAATAGTTTTTTTTTATTCTTCCTTTTCCTTCCCCCTATTCCCGTTTTTTCCAACTTCTACCAGAAACCTTCAACCACGTCTCTGCAGAATATGCACAAGCTATAACACACACATGGTGACTGAACCTTCGAACAGAAAAATATCTTGATATGGACTCTATTTTTTATTTCTTGGGCGATAGAACAAGGGTATCTCTCAACTTACATCTATGCCTCCAAAATTAGCAAACAACCCTCTAGGATCCTATACAAGCTATTACATAAGTGTAAAGAGATTACAAACGGAGGAAATGGATATTGAGGTCTACCAGTTCATCTATATATATACTTCACATTAGTTTTTCCCTTATAACTATATATAGTGGCTAAAAGCATTCTCATCTATTTAGTCAATATAACTGCAATTTTTTGCGGAGACAAGTTTTACAATGGCTATATACTGCGTTCTATAGAAAAATTACTATATTAGGTTCTCAACTCTATTTATTTTTCGTCTTTATTGTCTTCTCCTTTATCCAATAACTTAAATATTTTCCCGGAATCACAATAATCTCCATCCTCAGTAGTTATTAGAACACATACTAGTCTTCTCTCTTCTATAGCTATACTTCATCTCCAACAGGCGATATTGTAATCATCCTGTGTCTAACGAAGTGCAGCGAACGCACGTATATTTCTGAAAAAATTCCTTTCGCGCTGTTGATGTCTTAAATCGGCCTTTCTCGTGATGTTAATCTCGGCCTGGGCTGCTCCCGTGCGCGCGCTGGCAATGCGTTCGCACAACTTCTTTAATTATCCTCTTACTATAAATATCGAGCGCCTGTGCTCGGCATAGCTGAAATACGAGTCTTTTTTTCTATAATTTCTTATTTTTCTTACAGTCATCATTTGAAGCATTGTGGTTGATGTGTAATATAAAGAATTTTTGGAAGTCAACTTATTAACAATGAATATTGTGTGGAAAATATTATATTTATTTAAATAAATATCATTTTCAACACATATTGCATTGTAATTGCCTCCAAAAATCTTTATATTACACTAACACAATGCTTCAATGATACTATAATAAAAAAATAAAAAAAAAACTGTATTTCACTATGCCAGAGCAAGGCTATATTATAGTAAAAATTAAAAGAATTTCGAACAATTGCCACGCGCACGGGAGCAGCCCAGCGAATTAACATCACGAAATGGCCGATTTAACATCACAGAAAAATTTTTCAAATATACGGCGTTCCTCAACTTTCTTAAACAACAGATGATTACAATATCGCCGTGGGATAAGTACTCATAAAAAAACACCTAGTTATTTCAATAACTCTGAGGATGGAATTTTACTTCCGAAAATATTTAGTTTTGAAAAAAGAAAAAAAAAAAAAAAAAAAAACAAGTTAAATAAATATAATTTTCAACACATATTACATTGTAAATTGTCTCCAAAAATTTTATATTACAAATAATGAAATCTTTTAGCAAATTATATAAAGAAAAACTATGTAACAATAAATATATAAAGATGACACTTACCTCAACCATTCCTCCTTTTTCTTTTACACTATGATAAAGCTTGTATAGATCCAAAGGTGTTTGATCAATTTGAGGCATAGATGTAATGGAGAACCCTTTTCTTCCAAGAAATAAAATAGTCTATCAAGAAATATTTTTCTTGTCAGGTTCATACCCCAATTGTGTATAGCTTGTGCATATCTGCAGACTGGTTAGTGTTTCTGGTGAAGTGGAAAAAAACGGAATAGGGGGAAGGAAAAGAAGCAATAAAAAAACATTAGTAAATGTATTGATATGACAAGAAATATTTTCATCCAAAATACAAATATTCAATCATTAAATCTAAAAATATATTACATACAAACAAAACAAATATATAAAAATCTTAACATCTCTACATATCATAAAATATTTACAATTAAATAACTAAAGACATGAAAATGATTAAATATGCATGTATCATCTTTTTTAAAAAGTTTAATATTAAATGATCAAGAAAAGTAGAATATCTAAAATTAAATAATTATTTGATAACTTCAACCCACTGAATGAAAAAAATTATTTTACTGAATTTATCTATTTAACTATTTTGTTATATATACAAACAAATAATATTATGGTGTACTACTATACACAAGGATGTTACAAAATTATATTTCAAGTTAAACTGCATAAAAGATTAAAAAATTGTGTGAATATTGTTAGTTCAAAGGCCAGGTTTTGAAAAAATAGAGTAAAAAAATTTTTTTAAAATTAAAAATAAAATTTGTTTAGCCATGCAGAATGCAAAATAGATTCTGAAATAAAAATATTCTTGAAAACTGATTTTTTTTTTTTTTTTACACACTGATGAATGGACAAAATGGTTTTTAAACTCTTGTAACTAAACTCACAATGTAATTTTTTTAATCAATCAAATCTTTAAATCCTTTTTAATATTGTATTTCATAGCAATCTTAGTATTATGTGTTTGAATGTGTATATTTAAAACCAGACACTAACAAGTAAATATAACTAAAACAGCAAAAATATAAAAGATTTAATGATAAAAGATAAATAACCCAACAAATGACCAGAATATTCAGGAAGAAGAAAAGGTTACCAGCATGTGTAAAAGGAGAAAAAAAATAAAATAAATGCAATAACTGAGATATCTGCAACAAATTAACTTCAAATATTGAAATGTCATTCTCCAAATTTTAATCATTCAGCAATTGTAAGTGTGTAATATGAATTAGCATCTTTTTGTAATCAATGCACTTATCTGAATACTCAACACACCAGAAATATATTTGCATATTCAGTATTTAAATATAATAATTTTTTATATATATAATATGCCTGGCCTTCTTTTTTTTCTTTAAAAAAAAAAAAAAAAAAAAAAAAAATCATTGCTCAAAATCAATCTATTTAATTATCAAAGTAACTTTTGAATGCTATTTTTTTTCTTCTTCTTAAAAATATATATATATACATCCACAATTAATTAGGATTATTACATTACTGTTCTAAGTTAAAGTAAACATTTGTAATATCTTGGGGTTATGTTGTTTTTTGTTTTTTTGTTTTTTATTTGTAAAATTAAAACTCGTGAATATCTTTCCAAAGATTTAAAGACACGACATACAGAACATTATATTAACATTAACTAGTCTTAAAGACAAATATAAAAGCTACTACATAGAGAACAAGACCCACAGCGATCGTTACAATTAAATAAAACTCAAGAATTTTTTTTAATCTTATTTATAAACTCAGAACTTCACGATACCATAATATCACGAACATTATACAATAATACACGCACTCTTCACCACTTATAGCAAAAGTGTATCATTATATACATATACACTTATATATATAACCACACACTCATACACAGATATTGTTAATATATTATACTTTATATATATATACATATAGTATAATTACAACAGTACAACACACATACATTTATTAGACACACACTCACACACACAATAGTCATTCTAATAGATAAAAACAAACCAGCACCAGAGGATGTGAAGAACAAACAAATTGAACATTAACGCAATAATGAAAGCACAAGATGAACAACTATGGAAAGTGTGCTAATTGCTGGAGGAGCTTTCATTGAATGATGATCACTAATTCCAACACACCTAATAAAAATGTTTCAGAAAACAAACACAAAGTCACAAGAGACAAACATGCAGAGTAATTCATCAGTACATCAAGGAGAAGAGAAAAGTGTTAATTGTGCAGGCAGGACACGATTGGGGGAGGAAAGGTGCCACCAATACTTGTATGTACAGAGATTTTAAGAAGTTGGCTTCAGACATTTGAAAAAATTACAACCACACATCTGTCACCAATCATTACAGACACGACTTGGTTATAATAGAATAAGAAAATAGGATAAATATTATTTCAATAAAATTATTCAGATTACTATATTCAGTACCAAATCATAAATAAGGCTGATATCTTTGTTTAATTACATATCAACCTTCATGGGTTATTTAATCCAAAGCCATCTTTGTAGAAGAATGGTAGTGGTATTATTTAATCCATAGATGGAGGGGGTGGGGATTCATGCCTTCCCCAAGGGTATTAACCCAAAAGTGAAATATAATAGTGCAACTGGAGTTCAAACTCATTTACTGCAAGTTGCAATCTAGCACATTAGCCACAGGGGGGGGACTTTTTTTTCCTTTTTTTTTTTTTTAACACTGAGTCTTATAACCTACAAAAATTTTATGTAAACTTCAAAATGGCTTTAAATGTGCTTTTTGCTATTAAGCTAACTTTTGAGAACTAAAATTGCCCGCCTATTTTAAGAGTAAATTTTACACTAATTTTAATTCTAGCAATCAAATATCTAAAAAGTTTGTAATCAAGGAAATGAGAAAGTAAATACACAAGCGATGTGTTTTGATACGGCTTTTTTAGGCCGAATATGTGCTTAATAGAAGTCGTACCTAATTTGAAAGTTAATTAATTAATAATTAATTAGGCAGGCATACCTATTCAAATGTAAGGCTAAACAAATCGAGAAAAATCAATCTGTATGTACATTTCGGCCTATTAGGCCTCATCAAATGTACATTCAGAGATTGATTTTTCTCGATTGTTTAGCCTTACATTTGATAGGTATGCCCGCCTAATTAATTAATTATTAATTAATTAACTTCAAAATTAGGTACGACTTCAATTAAGCACATGTTCTCCCAAAAATCAAGAAATGTGATACTGGAAGGTTTTAGCATTATTTGAATGTAGTTTCTCTCAAATAATTAAAAGATGTACTGCTACTCAGCAATCATTAAAACAGAAAATACAAATACAATTGAAATGCCCCTTTTTCTATTATAAACATAATTATGGTACAAAATCTTTTATGATTTTAAGTCTATGAACCCATTACACTGGTATACTTTTTATCAACCCCACACACACTAGCACCGATTTACCAATGCTAAGATCACACATCAAACGACAGGTAAATTTAGATCCAGGAGCCAGGGCTTAAAAAAGTTTAAAATAATATCAATTAGCTGTATCAAATGTGTATCATTAACAAAAGATAAATTTTTTGGAAAACTTATTCTCACCCAACAATTTTAATCTATTTTATATGCATTAAAATAATAAAAACTAATCATTAATCTTTCATAGACAACTAGATTTACATGTTGTTCAGAACTAAAAATGAGTTACGGTTGAAACAATACATGACAATATTTACCAACTCTTTTTTTTTTTTAATAGTTGCAATATTTAGGCTTTAAGCAATTTAAAACTGATAATTTGAATATACAGTGCAGATAATTGTTTAAAATTAAGACAAGATATTGTTGTAGAATTTCTATAAGTTGTTTTAAATCTTAATATTAGATTTAACTACAAGATAACAAATCCGACAAAAAATAAAAATAAATAATAAACACTTTGCATAAGAAATCAAATTTTATTCTTTAAAATAGAAAACATGTAGGTATAATTTATACAAGAATATCGGTGATAATTTTATATAAGTAGTATAAAAAGGAAAATATTTCATATTTATGATCCTGCACAAAAAGATAAAAAAAGGTTTTTAATATTTAGTAATAAATAAAGTAAGTATATTATGCAGAATTTTAGTAAAAGGAATCAAGTCAATTGTTTGGGTTTTTTTAAATATATTAAAATTAAGTAAAAAAATATAACAGCTGATGTGTACAGTAAATTAGTTGATTTTAAGAAAACACAGCCATTTAGATAAATTTTATAAGTGCATGTATAAAAGGGGGAAATCTGAAATTATTTCTAAATAGAATTGAATAATATAAAAAAATGTATCTAGAAATTAATGAACATTGATGAAAAAGTTGTTATATTCTGTCAATCCAAAAGTTTGTATTTGAAGCAATTTCAGATTGGTGTATTATTTAATTGAAGTAACATGAAAAGATATTAGAAGTTTAATATCTGAGCAGTCACAGAGTACAATAGATTAAAAAATAGAATATAAATTTGTTGAGCTGGAAATAATGTAATTGAAAAATTAAGTTTTGGCTTCTAAAATAAATCCATCTCTCAAGAAAATCTTATTTTAAACAAGTTTATATATATAATTCTTATATTTAAGGGAATGAAAACATCAGCCAATATTGTTTTCTACATATTAAGAAACTGTTAATGTCTGAGGGAAAAAAACAGCAAATTATGTTGTTTTTTTGTTTTTTTTAATTAGCAAAAATATATCTCATTAATATAAATAAATGGTGTGTGTGTGTGTTGTGTATATTACTGTGATTCAATATAATAAAAAAGCCAACTTGCTGCACAACTGTTTCGCATATGGACATACAAATATATACTTTGTGTTTGGTGCAAAGAGAAAAAAAAATTGAAAAATCCACCTAAAAACCAATACAGTTATGTAAACAAAAGTGCAGTGGGGTGGGGGGGGTGTAAATGTGAATGACAGAAACAACAATGCCAATAGAAGCAGGAAGTGGGAGGAGGTTAAGGTTGTGGCGTGTGCACCAAGCTCCAGATAAGGTCCAATAATAAAGCAAAGAGAGAAAGAGAGAGAGAGAGAGTGGAGAGATAGAAAGAGAGAATCAAAACAGGAGAAGAGAAAAGTGGGGTGAGAGAGAGAAGATATAAATTAAGGAAAAAAAAAAAAGTAGTAGGGACCAATATAGTGAGTAAAAAACCAAAAGCATTAACCCCTGAGAACAACTGACGACAACCCAAACCCACTTACTGGAGTGGCCCACCGACCCAGCTTGTCGGACTGTTAAGGTCTCTATCTCCTCTGGATAGGAGGACACACTTGTTCCACTTGGAGATTGGGACAGATTGGTCGGTGTTGGGGGATGTGAAAGCAATCCTAGAATAACAATAACTGGCACGAACCTTTTGTACATAACAGAGCATTCAGTTTTTTTTTTTATGTTTTTAAAATCTTGGTTGGATGAAAAATAAAAAAAATACTAAATTTTGGCTTTATAGTTTAGTGAAAATGACCATTTGAGTGTAAGAGGCATTACCCCGCCAGCTAATTAAGTGCAGTAATTCCCACTTTAATAGGAAGCACTTTAACACAAGAGGGAAACAAGTTTGTATTAAAAAAATTTAAAAATTAAAAAATTTTAAATAACAAAACAAAAAAAAACACTTTCATTCATTAATATTTATCCTTCAATCACAAAAATTTCTATGGACTAGGAGTCATAGAATGTACAAATAATTGTCAGTCATTCAGTTTAAAACATAAGAATAATGACATGGGATTGGGAAGAAAACAATGTTGATTTTTGTTTCAATCTTCAGTAGTAATTCCTCCCTTAATTGCAAACAAAAGCTTAACTAAATCTAACACAATTTGCTGCTAATTCTTTTAAGAAAATGAATTTCATTATTGATAGGGCAGTCAAATATGACTAAAATAGTTAAAAAATAAATAACTGTTTCTTTAATAGAAGAAAAAGCTTTTCGGAATCGGGGCTGGGGTTATACAAGAAAAAAAATAAATAAAAATAAAAATAAGAAAGGTTTGTCAGATTACAGGACATGCCCATCCTAGGACTTCAAAGACAAAAACTGCCATCAGCAAAAACTGGAGAGAGGTAAAAACAGGTAGGTAAGAGACCTATAGATTACTAATATCAAATCAATTTGGTATTGTTATACTTTTGAGCAATAATTCATAATACTCAAACAAGATTAAGAATGTTTGGAATTGACAGCTGATCAAATTGGCATATTTTGTGAGAAACTTTGAGACCATTCTCTAATACTTTCAAACAAAACTAGAACAATAAGATTTATATATACAAACGTTACAAAATTCAATTTTTTTTCATCAGCTTCAAAGTTTTGAATTATCTTCAAACAATTGAAATTGAACTTCTCATCTAATTTTATATACCCAATAGATAAGAAATCATTTTCAATTTCTTAGTATACAAAATCCTGTAAAAGAAAAACGATGAAAACTTCTGAAAACATTTTAAATCTTTTGAAACAGTTCAGACCAAAGAACCAATTAGAAAAAAACACAAAAAAAACCCACATGTGATCAAATATTTTAGATAATCCTTTATACCTTAGATCAACACAATTGTAATTTCAGTTAAGTGAATATTTTCTATAACTGGATAAGTAGAAAGAAACTAATATTAGACAATATTGAATAAATCTCTTAATGTCAGTACTTGCTAAAACAGTGGTAAAAATTAAAAGAAATCAATTTTAGCATCTAAAATATTCTGAAGCATTTATACAAAAAATGTGAACAGTTATTTACCCAACATGACTACCTAGTCTCCAGTTCTCGCAAGAATTCATGAACACAAGACAAGATCTTTACTAGAGCCCGCGGAGATTTGAATTGAACTATCACATGCGCACGGGCCCCATAACAACTCACATGTATACAAATCCATAAACTACATAAGAATTTCTAATCAATCAAGTGGAGAATATGCTGGCAGCTTCTGTTGCATGACAGTCGGAATATCAGTTTTGGTATTTATATCTACAATTCATTGATACTCCATTTAGAAATAAAGATTTAATACATTTTGCTCTAATTTTTATATAATAAAGAAAAGAAAAATTAAAAAGCCCCTTTAATTTCTTAATAAAAAATTCATAAACTTTATAATTAAAAACTGAATTTTATTAAAATAAGCTTTTAAAAGAAAAACATCACAAGTAAAGCTGAAAATATAAAATTCTGACAAGAGAATTTTGTCAAACTGGTAAGCATCTCTCTTTAAATAAAATATTAGACTCAAATTTGGTGAAAAAAAAAAACAAAAAAAAAAAAAACAAAAAAAGAGAAGAAACACCACACACACACAGACTGAGTCTAAGTTTGATTGGCCATCTTAGAAAAAGAAAAAAAAAAAAGAAGAACACAGAAAACACCTGTCCTCGAAAACCAGGCAGTTTATAAACGACACATGTCAAATCTATTAGGAAAGCATACTTTAATTTGCAGTACATTTCAAATTAAGGCTAATATCATATTTTATAAGTACTTCAGAATAGGCTATTAAAATACATTTAAGTTAAAGTAGATAAGATTGTAAGGATAAAATTATTATCAGTCATAAATTTATACAAAGTATGCTTTCAAGCTTTAAAAAAAAAAAAAAAAAAAGAAGTCAACACTTAATTAGAAAATCATTTTACAAAAAAAATTTAAATGCGGTTTTAAGAAA
This sequence comes from Doryteuthis pealeii, assembly GCA_023376005.1. Classification (NCBI taxonomy): domain Eukaryota; kingdom Metazoa; phylum Mollusca; class Cephalopoda; order Myopsida; family Loliginidae; genus Doryteuthis; species Doryteuthis pealeii. Next base: position 33,447 of record JALAJA010000165.1, on the reverse strand, counting down.
AAAAAAAAAAAAAAAAAAAAAAAAAAAAAAGTTACTGAAAAATAATACTGCCAAATGAGCAAAATGGTTTTTAACCAAAGATAATCAATATTTGAAGTGGAATTAAAGAAAAGAACCAATTAAATGCAAGTGATGTATATTTTTGAGCATTATCAATAATTAATAATATATTTCAAAACATGCTCAAAACTATTTATGCATACCTAGGATTTAATATCACTACTCATGAGAACTTTGAGCATCATAATCAATCACCACTTTTTTCTATTCTTTTAAAAAAAGATCACATATTCATAAATATTAGATACATGAAGTGATTGATATTCATTTCAGGACTGAGTTTTCTGAGAAACCTAATAATTTTATTTTTTTAAAGTTATTTTCTAATTCTGATTAACTAAATTCACAAAAAAGGAATTATAAAAAAGAACAAGATGTCATTTTCTTAAAAATTAAAAACAAAAATAAAAAAGGATGATTTGCAGTCAAATATGAAAGAAAATCTGACAGCATTTATAGATCCTTTTAAAATCTTTAATTCACAACACTTAAGAAGAAGAGAGAGAAAGAGAAAGAGAAAAGTGTGTGTGTATGTCTGTATGTGTGTGTACATATCTCCACACACATGATGGTTATAATATTTTATGCAATTTATAACAATTTTTCTCATGCTTTTGATAAATTACTTAAAAGATATATTTTCTTTAAGTCTAATTAGAAAATCACCTAAACAAGATAATTGTTTTAGGAAATTCATATAACTTCTTGCTTCAATAGAGAAAAAGAGTGAAAAAACTAGTATTTAAACTAACCTTTTTCTTCTTCTCAGGTGGCTCATCAGATGACATAGGTGCTCCTGCTGAAGTTGAATTGACCATTGGTGAAATGCTATAAGTTGAAAGTAGATCCTGTTGGCTGTCATTACTCATTGATTCCACAACACTGGTGACAGGAGCTGTGATTGCGCTGAGTAACCATAGTAGCTGTATTACCTGCAAGAAAAAGCCAATAAAAAACAAATTTAGCATTTACTATAAAAAAAAATTTGTTTTAATTATTCTCAATAAATGGAAAAAATAAAAATCAAATTATATTCTTTGACCGAGCCAATATTTTCCTAAAATTCAAAGGAAAGGCATATAAAAACCAGATCAAATAAAAATATCCAAATTATAAATTTCAGATAAATATCAAATAAAAATTAATTAATTTAGCTAATAAATATATATCTTTTTAAGTATTACATAATTTTTTAACGAGTTGGTTAAAATGTATTTAAACTTTTTACAATAATCACAATTTTGCAGATAATTATGTTTACTTATTGCACACATGCACACACAGTATGAATAGTATGAAAATAGAATTTTTATTTTTTTTAAAAGGGACAAGAGTTTCAAAAAGACAGTTTGCTGTGTTAAGGAATTATATAGCAAACTTATTGACTGAAAAGAGAAATGTTCCTTTTGATCATTCAAATATTATTTTTAAAAAAAGAGCATTAAACATGCAAGGAACACTAACTACTACCATGCAGTTCAACTTTGTGTGTTTGTGTGTGTGTGTGTGTGTGTGTGTGTGTGTGTGTGTGTGTGTGTGTGTGTGTGTGTGTTATTATATACAGGTAAACTCAGAGGCAAAGATTTCTTTGCAACTTAATTTTATTTATTCTACTAATAAGGATCAGTTAGCAAAATTGGTTATAAAACAATGCTGATAAAACAATACTGAAAATAAATGTGGAAAAATGTTCATTTTAAATCCTGTCAACAGAAAACAAATGATATTTTTAAGTATGCAAATGACAAAGGGTTTTTCTCTAATTCCAAAATCAAATAAGAAATTGCATTTTTAACAAAATCTTCTGCATAATAGATGCATAAAAATAGTTGAGGTTAGTTGGAGAAAAATAAGTTATAGTAGTAGAAAAAGTTAGTTAAGAATAATTTATAAAGATAAACTGATAAGCATTTTTTAAAAAGAAATGTTTGTGGCTACAAAAATCTAAATGTGCTGATAACTGACAGCAACCACAAACTAATCAGTGAAGGAAAAAAGAAATCTCTTGACTATTCCCATAATACAAAGACTTTTTGAAAGTTCCATGGGAAGACAGATTTCCTAACTTGAAAGAAAGTAAATAAACAATATTCTAACAAAAGAACAAATCATTTATCAATTTTAAAGTGATTTGCTAAATGAAAAATATAATGGATGTTAGATTAGTAAAAATAAAATTTAGATGCTCCATTGCCAGTTTATCCAAAGGTGAAACTAAAATTAACTGAATATTTTTTTTATTTTCTTTGCATGTGTAAAAAAAAAAAGGTCTCAAAAACTTAACAATCAAAATATAATTATTCTTTCAATCACAGCTTCATGTCTGCTAACATCTGTTAAAATTCTGTAATCTGTGAAACAAAAACAAAATATAATCTAATATACTAAGCTAAATGTCTATAACCTGTATAAAATTGCAATCACAGTAGGTAATTTTCAAAATAATTTGGTTATTTTACTTTTTAAACTAGATATATAACTATTGATCAACTACTTTTATTATAACCAACTTGAAGAATTTGATCTTTTTACAGCTTGACTTTGAAAGGATCTGTATTAGAGATAAGCTAAACCATTATGAAAGTTATCTTCACTTCTGTAATTATTCCTAATAAATACAGTCATCAAATTATAACAAATAACTGTACAAAACACTACATGCACATCATTGTTTTACCAACAAGACAAAAACAAAAAAAAGGAAATACAACAAAAATATCTTTAAAAAGATAGGAACATTTCTTAAGCAGTTGACAAAAATTACAAAACTAAGGCATGTTTTTTAAAATAAAATAAAGCAAAGCAAGACAACCTTTTCTAACAAAAGTGCAGGATCAGAGGAAAAAAAAAAAGAAAAAAGATTAAAAAAGGAAAGTGGGGGACACATTTCGTTTGTTTTTTTTTTATAATATAAAGTAAGCTGCCAAATGACATACAAATATTTACAAAAAAAAAAAAAAAAAAAAAAAAAAAAAAAATGAAAAGAAAGAAAAGCAAAGAAAGAAAACGAAAAAACAGAAGAGTGCTGTTATCTGAACAAGCTGTTGCTATGAAGAATCCATAAAAAGTGATAAATAAAAATGATCTGATATAGAAAGAGGAAAAGGAAAAAAAAGAAAAAAAAAGATAAAAAAGGCCAACAAGCGGCCAGACTAACACAAAGCAAAAGCTGTGCGGAAGACAGAGACAAAGACCAAGCAGTGGTTACCTGCACTAGAATTTGCAGTAGAAGTGGTTGTGTTGTGACTGTCATCTAAGGATAAATTATTCGAATTAGGACCCTGACTGCTTGCACATACATGTTGGCTGACAGGCACTGAGGAGGAAGTGGGTGTGGCAGCAGGACTATGTCGTGCTGCTGGTGGCATTGAACTTTGGGACACCAGATGACTCTGCACTGCCAGCCGTGATGAGGCGATTACTACTACCATCACTGTACAATCACTTTATCATCAAACAGGCTTCCCTTCCTCTGTGCAGTTTATTCTGCGGTGGCATTACCATGCCATCCATACCTGAGCTGACTGGCGGTGGAATCATTGCACTAGTATTGCTGCCACAGTTAGGCTGGTAAACATCCTTCTTTAGACATTGAAGGGACCGTTTGTTTCATAGAGTCCAATGTTCGATTGGAATTAGCACTAACGGTGTTGGAACTTTGTGAAACTGGCTGCAGAGGGACTGCCTGGACTACAAGAGTTTGATTGCTGAGTCATAGAGTTAGGCACTGAATGTTTGAGACGAGAGGAAATTGACCACCAGATGAACTTAGGAATGTTGTTGATGGCAGGTGAAAAGTTCATCGGTCCAAGGTGGGAGGATGAAGGGCCACCGGGTCCCATTCCTGAGGAGAGGGGTACATTCTCTGGGTGGTGGTGGTTGGCCGGCAGAGGCTCCTGTTCGCAGCTGATGTGTCCGAGTAGCAGCAGCTGTATTGGCAGCTGCAATCATGGCTGCCTGAGCTGCTGCATGTGCACCCTTTCACTCCGGGTACAATGGATGGTGTTGCAACATTGTCCACCCGGTGACATGCTCATGTTGTTGGCACTCCCAGCACTCTGATGGGGAGGGTGAGGATGCCGAGGGAAGAGGTGAGGCCTGTGGTGGTGGTTGTTGTTGCATGGAATTCAGTGAATGGTTTGAACTTGGTCCTCCATGAAGAGGTGGTCCACCAGGAACTGCCCAGAACTACTATGACTGTTATAATTGCTACACTGTGAGTTCATATTCCCAGTTTGTGGATAGCTTGCACTATTGTAGTTAGATTGTGAGACATATTTCTATTCATAGGCATACTACTGTACAAAGATCCTCCAGATAAGGAGCTCATTTGGTTGGGTCCATTGTACACATTTTGCTGGGATAATTCTGCATCCCTGCAGGGTTCTGTTGTCGATGGAAACTTCCTAGAAGCCAAAGGAAAGATTGTGTCAAAGGTAAAAGCAAATCTAAAGCAGATCACCCCGACTGAGGAAGAAGCAAAAATGAAAAATCAGATTGCTAATATAGTTTAGTGAAAGGCTAAAAGGAAAAAGAAAAAAAGTAGAGGTAGGGTAGAAAGAAAGCAAGATAGAGAGAAAATGAGAGGTTTAAATCCTTTAGGATATCTATTTGGGAAAATTTGCAGATCTTAGTTAATAAGAAGGTTCAGAAGAATCACAGAACAATTTTTCCAATTACAAAATGTTAAAAAAAAAAAAAAAAAAAAAAATTTTAAAAAAATTAAAAAAAAAAAAAAAAAAATTTAATCATTTAAATTCTTTTAAGGGTTAGGGGGGCCGACAGAAAAGTAAAATCTGAGTATTTTTGAGTGTGGAACAAACATTAAAGAAATCATCTTGATGATATTTTCTTTTTCTATTCAGTCATTAAAAACATTTGTTTCTTCTGCAGTGTTTTTTTTTTTTTTGTTCCTGGTTCAGTGCAACAATCACAAAATGTATCTGCAAATTCTGAGCAAATGTTGAAGGGTACAACAATCAAATCATTTTGCAAGTGATATAGGTATCCCACTGAATATAAACCACTTCAAAGTGAACAAGATTCCTGAAAATTTTGCTACATGACCTGACGATCTTGACAACAGAAAGAATTTAGTAATTTGACCAAGAGAAATAGAAAACTCAATAATTTGGGCCTTTAAAAAAAATTACGAGTGGAGAATGAAATTCTTAAAAAGATTTTTAAAATAAAAATTTTTTTTTTTTTTTTTAATAACTGGTTAAAGAAGAGGGAAAATAGTTTAGTGAAGTAGAGGTTTCTGCCTTTCATATTCCTGTAAAAAAAAATAAAATAAAAAAAAAAAAAAATTCTGTTTTCTGAACACTTGACAATATGAACTCAGATGAATTATGTTCTTTCAACAAATTTCAATTTTTCTTTTAAACATTATTTATATAACATGCCTAGTACCAAAATTGATATCACAATAAGACCACCACCACCACCACCCCCCACATGAAAGCATTTCTAGTTCTTTTATTTTACACTGCCATTGAAAAGAGAGTCATTGTTGTAGCTTTTACTTTGCAAAATAATTTCAAATAACTGGAAAATTGATTAAGGACACCAACACCAACCCCATTTTCTTATAGTAAACAGTATATATTTTTTTAAATATCAGTTATATATATATATATATAATATATAAATAAAATAAATGAACTAACTTAACAGTAATTTAATCAATATATAAATTTCAAGTGCAAAATACATAAATTATATGAAAACAAACATTTTGATAAACAAAGATGGCAGTGATAAATACCTAAGATAAAACTTTTGGGAAGGGGAGAGTGAAAATATTTTTAGAAATTTTTTTTTTTTTTAGGAGTTTTGGTTAAATCTACAGAAATTAATCACATGCAGAAAACAAAGAAGTTTTTTTTTGTTTTGTTTTTTTTTTGCAAATTTAAATGCCATAAACAGTCTACTCTAAGACGATCCTAAAATTTAGACCATCCTCTTTCAATCCATGCACCTAATATAATTCCAGTAATTAAATTCCCAATGTTAAACATGCCTTTGTTTAGAAGTCAAGAAACATCACTGAATGCTAAGGGTTTCTCTTTTTTTTTACCTTGCATGCAGTATTTATAGTTTTCTAAGGTATTTCTAAATCATTATTTATATGAGACAATATAAATTGGAGCATCTCCCTAGAAATAAAAGCATTTAGCATTTTAAGATTATATAACTTGATCATGGTTTTTTAAAAGCACAATGTTAGAAATGTATCAATTCAGCTGAGGGGAGTGACAAAAAGCATCATCTTCTTTCTCCTGACATCTGAAAATAAGGTTAGGATACATATTTAAATCAATTAAGAAAAAAAAAAAAAAAATTAGTGGAATACGGGATGAAAAAAATGAGGAGTTTTTCATCAGTACTTCAAAAGATAAGCTACAGAACTAAACCGTGATTACTCACCAGGAAACTGGGAATTGTACTGGCTAAAATGGCCTCCCATCTGAGAGGCTACAGCATTCAACCCTGCCATTGGTTTACTCCCAGTGTTGTACATCTGATTAGGGCCAACTGGAGGAGGCATTATATGCTGACCAAAGCCTAAGAAAATTACAGATACTCAAGCATTAACTTTGGAATTCACAAGAGATCTTTTTGTTAAAAACCTAATAATTACACATGTATCTATGTTTTTGTATTTTAATAGACTGTACATAAAATAATCTGTTATCATTTCATTAAAAGAAAGATAATTAGAAAATTTGACCCAAATCTTCAACTATTTACCAGCAGAAATTTGTTTTCTAAATTTTAATTTTGGTTCCATGCTAAAGCAAAAATAAATTAAATCATTTTAAAGGAGTTTATTTTTCATATGAATTAGTAATTTTTTTTTATACAGAAATAAAAACATTTATAATGTAATGAGTCGTTTAGTATCTGGATAGAGAGAGAGAGGGGGTGAAGGAAACGAGAGAGGGGGTGAAGAAAAAATAGGGAGAGGCATAGAGAGGAGAGAGACAAGAAAAAGAAAGAGAGACGAGAGAGAGAGAGAGAGAAGAAAAATGGCAGAGAGAAGAAAGAAACAGGGGAGAGTGGAGAAAGAAGGGAAAAGGGGACAAGCTGAGGGGAGAGAGAGACAGGCAGTGAGGGAGAGAGAGAAAGAGGAAGAGGAGGGGGGGATATATCGGCGGGGGGGGGAGATATATCGGGGGGGAGGAGAGAGAGAGAGAGAGAGAGAGAGAGATACCGTGGCGAGGAGAGAGAGAGAGGAGAGAGAGAGATAGAGATACCGTGGCGGGGGGAGGAGGAGAGAGAGAGATAGAGATAGAGATACCGTGGCGGGGGAGGGAGAGGAGAGAGATAGAGATAGAATACCGTGCGGGGAGGAGAGAGAGAGAGAGAGATAGAGATACCGTGCGGGAAAAGAGAGAAGATAGAGAGATCGTGGCGGGAAAGAGAGAGAGATAGAGATAGAGTACCGTGGGGGGAAGGAGAGAGAGAAGAGATAGAGATACCGTGGGGAAGGAGAGAGAGAGATAGAGATACCGTTGAGGGGAAGGAGAGAGAGAGAGAGAGATATACCGTGGGGGAAGGAGAGAGAGAGAGAGAGATATACCTGGGCGGGAAGGGAGAGAGAGAGAGAGAGAGAGAGAGAAGAAGAGAGAGAGAGAGAGAGAGAGAGAGAGAGATAGAGAGAGAGATACCGTGGGAAAGAGAGGAGAGAGAGAGAGAGAGATACTGGGGGAAGGAGAGAGAGAGAGAGAGATACCGTGGGGGGAAGGAGAGAGAGAGAGACCTGGGGGAAGGGGAGAGAGAAGAGAGAGAGACTGGGGGAAGGGGAGAGAGAGAGAGAGACCTGGGGAAGGGGAGAGAGAGAGAGAGAGACCTGGGGGAAGGGGAGAGAGACCTGGGGAAGGGAGAGAGACCTGGGGGAAGGGGAGAGAGACTGGGGGAAGGGGAGAGAGAAGGGGAAGGGGAGATAAGACCTGGGGGAAGGGAGAGAGGGGGGAGAGAGAGAGAGAGAGAGACTGGGGGAAGGGGAGAGAGAGAGAGAGAAGAAGGAGAGAGAAGAGAGAGAGAGACTGGGGGAAGGAGAGAGAGAGAGAGAGACTGGGGGAAGGAGAGAGAGAGAGAGACTGGGGAAGGAGAGAGAGAGAGAGACTGGGGGAAGGAGAGAGAAGAGAGAAGGGAAGGAGAGAGAGAGAGGAAGGAAGAGAGAGAGAGACAAGGGGGGGAGAGAGAGAGAGAGACAAGGGGGAAGGAGAGAAGAGAGAGAGACAAGGGGAAGGAAGAGAGAGACAAGGGGAAGGAGAAGAGAGGGGAGGGAGAGAGACAAGGGAAGGGGAGAGAGAGAGAGAGTGGGGAGAGAGACAGGGAGAGAGACAAGGAAGGAGAGAGAGAGAGTGGGGAGAGAGACGAGAGAGTGGGGAGAGAGACAAGGGGAAGGAGAGGAGAGAGTGGGGAGAGAGACAAGGGGAAGAGAGAGAGAGTGGGAGAGAGAGACAAGGGGGAAGGAGAGAGAGAGTGGGGAGAGAGACAAGGGGAAGGAGAGAGAGAGTGGGAGAGAGAACAGGGGGAAGGGAGAGAGAAAGTGGGAGAGAGACAAGGGGAAGGAGAGAGAAGAGAGACATGGGAGGGGAATGAGAAAGAATGAGAGGGGTGGGAGATGTTATTTTGCTAAAGCACTCTGCTATAATTTTAAATCTTGAAAAATGCAGGAGAGCATTAATTGAAGTGATCAAACCATCACATTCAAAAGCAAAAGTTCATACAACACACTTTATAGTCATCATGCTGCAAAACATGCTGAGAATCTTTTTATGGTAATCCAGTTAAGATGAAATTGCTCAACAAGTGGAGACTCAAGAAGAATTTTCTTTTTATTTTCTTATTCAATAGAGAAATATTTGACAGTAGTCATGTGATCAAAAATTTAAAGGATTAAAAACTTAAAATTAACAGTCCCACAAAATTCATAGGCCAAAATACAAATTTATAAAATTTGAAAAACAACTTTTTTACTAGCTTTCTGACACAGTTATTTCTTTCATTTTTAATTTAATCAAAAATTGTATCATCTTTTATTTGGATAAAATACAATTGAACATTGTATCCATTCCTTCCACCAATATGTGGGAAGTTATTTAAAAAAAAAAATTTTTTTAAATCAACATAATGACCCATATGTACAGCACTTTTAGAAATATTTCATTAACATTTAATTATCAAAACTTTAATACTTGTCTATAATATTTAAGTTCTAATTGCTAACCACAATTTAATGTAAAAACTTATATTATTCTTTATTATAAAAAAAAAAAGCATTATGTTTTTAAATGTATTAACTACATTATAAATTTATAAAAGCTTTTTTCTTTCCAGAAAAAAATCATGAAACCCCAAAATATGAAAAGAATGAAAGAAAGAAATTACCTTGATTTGACATCTGAGATTGGGACATCTGTCCATCTAATTGACTAGATGGAGGACGTGGTGGCATTGGACTACTTGCTCGATTACCTGGAATGGGGAGAAGAAGACAAAAATTCAGTTATGAATTTGCCAATAATTTTTTTTTACTATTTCTCTGAATGTTTGAGATGAGGCTTGATGATTAGTATTATCTGCGTTATTCGGACTATTGTCTCCATCTTCATTGTTATTTGTACAACGTTTCAGCCGATCTGCCCTCCAGCCTTCTTCAGGTATTTCCCCGAGTCCGACAAGAAATACCTTAAGAAGGCCGGAGGGTATATCGGGCCGAAACGTTGTACAAATAACAATGAAGATGGGGACAATAGTCCGAATAACGCAGATAATACTAATTTTTTTTTAAATCTTTTGGATGAAATTCTATTAAAAAAAAATGTTCACAATACTTTGCACTTTTAAAAGGAATTAGATTTTAAGTCAAACCAAAAAGCTAACTCCTTTAAAATAAGACAATTACATAAATCTTTAGATATTTGATCTAAACTCATTTCACATTTGGAAAGTAAGAAATATCACAGAATTGATTTCAGAAAATAAAATGAAATTCCTCATCTTAACTCTTAACATCCTGTTGAGATTTTTCTAAGTCCAGAGCATTCCTATAAGGATATATTAAAAATGACCTTTGCATCTAAAGTTACTTCCAGCCGGGTGGAATGAAGTGGTATAGGACTTTAAGAGTTTTAAACTAAGTTGAGAATTTCTGTTAACTTTCAACTTTTATATGAAACAAACTTAAAATCTTAAGAGAAAACAAAAACAAAGAAAAATTATTCATAAAAATACAAAGAGAATCCTAATGGAAGGTGATTGAATGCCATTTTCTTTATTATAGTAAATAAAATTTAATAAAAATGAAAACATATCTACTATTTATTATTCTATGAAATTGATATAAGATACTATGAATGAAAAGTGAAAAAAAAAAAAAAAGCATCAATGAAAGGATTATGGCCAAAGTGGCAAATGTAGGAAGCAAGAGTATTAAAAAAAAAAAAAAAAAAAAAAAGATGAATGAATGAATGAAAGTGCATGAAGTAAATGAATTACACCCCGCCCAATCCACTCCCTTTAGTACACTATCAAAACTCAATGAACATGAGTAGACTATGACCAAAAAAGTGTTACCTAGTTTTCTTATCAGTTATTCATTACTGCTGATGAGTCAAGATTGTCCTCACATATCACATTTTTAGAAAGAGGGTAGGGACAAAAGAAAACATTGAAAGCAGTACTAGCAGGTGACTGACACAGACAGACATCAATAACAGACTAATCTGGGCCAGTTATAATTAGAAACATTGGCCTCTAAACTAGGTTAGGAAACCACCTGCTTTGTTGACACTTATCATATCCACTCAATAGTGCAAATGTCAAACAGCCAACCCCCTCCACTTACTTTTAGTTTAATCAGTTTATAGTGTTCCTCGAGAGTTGTTAATATTATTGTTTTTAATTTCAAATGTATTGAGAATTGTCAAATAATTATAGTATTGGTCATTTACTTTACATTAAGTTGACATCATATATACAATTGCAATAAAAACATTTTTTTTTAAATTTCTTATTTTACATAGGGGATTTAATTCCGGATAAAAAATATTGCGAGAGAGAAAGTGCTAGTTGGGGGGGGGGGTTTAAAATTATATATATATATATTATATATATATATATATATATAATTATATATATATATATAATAAAGTAAGTAAAGTAAAGCGTCGGGGTGGCCTAAAGTCGTTATCAGCCAATCAGCGAGGGAGTCTATCCCCCTTTTCACTTGCGCTAGACCAAGGAGATTATTTTAGCGTCTGAGGTGGAGTGCCACACCTACCATCAGCTCCTTACTTTACCGCACAGATCCCTGTGCTATTCATACGCTGAGTTGGCGAGGACTGGTATCGAACTAGGAACCTTGTGGTTTCTAACCGAACCCTCTACCGACTGAGCTAATCCGGCCCCTTAATTTTCATCGAAATCAAGCTTTAAGAATTGAGAAACCTCAAAATTTTATCATACATGGGACCTTTTGAATAACAGGTAAATTACATTGTACAATTAATGTAGTGAGCAATTGGAAGGCAAGTAGAAACCTAATGCTAAAAATGGAATTTACAACATACCCTTGTATCAATTTAGCCAATATTTCTATAAAGAATAATGAATTAAAACTTTACAGAAGAAAAAAAACCATGTATGTTATAAAGCACCAAATAGAATTCTAGATATAGAAGAAAAGACTAGTTACAACAAATTATTCTAAACTATAAAGTTGTCGGGGTGGCCTAAAGTTGGTACCAGCCAGACAGCGAGGGAATCACCCTTTTCACTGGCGCTAGACCAAGGAGATTGTTTTGGCATCTGAGGCGGAGCTCTAAACCTACCATCAGCTTCTCACTTTACCACACAGATCCCTGTGCTACTCATACGTTGAGTTGGTGAGGGCTGGATTTGAACCAGGAACCACGAAGTTCCCAGCCAAACACTCTAGCAACTGAACTAAGCTGGCCCTGAAACAAGCAAATTTATCACTAAATAATTATTTTACTTACCTGTGATAGATGCAGGCGTATTTGATCGAGAGCCAGTTGAACCAGCAGGTGATGGAGTAACTCTAAGGTTGGATACACCAGGATGAAGGCCTCCTGATGGTGTTGGAGTTCCTTGGGATCCCCGAGTATTTTCTGAATTTATTTCATCAAATGTATTGTTTTGTTCCTAAGAAAAAAAGAAAAGAAAAGAAAAAGAAAAAAAAAAAACGAATATGAAATGGAAGATGTAAGACAAGACAGGTTTCTTTAATAAATGATGAATCATTCGAAATTTAAGAAACCTTAAGTGAAAGGGTTAATTTTATTACATGATGCAACGTCAAAATAAACATTTTTTTTTAAATGCCTAATCTGGACATTTATGCTCTTCCAGAGATTTAACATGAAAATTAGCATATTTGTTTTCTGGAAACTTCCCAGATTTTAAATTAATGAAGTATTACTAAAAAGAAAGAAAGAAAGAAAGAAAAGAGCAATACATTTTTGTGGCGATGAAAATGGTTTAGACCTTGTAGAAAATATATCCACAGCAAAAAAAAAAAAAAAAATTAATAAGCCAATATAAGAATATATAACTTTAATATAACCCAAGTAAATTTAGCTATTCATCTTATTATAAAAGGCCTTTTTGCAATCTTTCAAAGACAAGAAATGTAAAAAAGAAATTACCATTGGTAAAATCAGTATTAACCTTAAAAACATTTTCTAAGGTTAATTTATCACATTTTTGCGGTTTAGTCCTTCCATAAGAACAAGTTAGGCATTAATTTAATACAATTTATAAATTACCATATGATACACTGAAAATAAAGATAAATAAACCCTGCACCTTATATACAAAGTTGAAGCCTTTCATAGGTTCCTAACACTCACTATAATGGTTATAATTTTACCTCCAACTCTTAAATATTATTTACTCAAATGACTTACTACTATGGGTAATAAAGATTAATAATAATAATAATAATAACTACAAGTAGCAGCAGTAATTATTTTTATTACTACTACTACTATCAATAGTAAAAGTAATTCTAACAAAGTACCAGCAACATTTATTATTACTAGCTGATCCACAACCTGAACACATTCCTATCAATAGTCAACTGGAAGGAAGTACAGAAGAGACTTCTGGGAAACATAAACATTACAGCCACAGAGAAAAAATGTCTGTCAAACAAAGTGACCAAAGAAAAATGACTAGTGATGGGTTTGTTCCATTTACATGTGGTCAGTTTGTTTCTACTTTGTTTTAACTCTTACAATGTTTTATTACTGGAGCTATGTAGGATATTTTCACTATTGTAATTTCTTGATTTATTTTCAGCTGGACCGAACTAGGATTTCTGCTATAGCTAAAATAGTTTTGTAATGTAATGCTATTATGTTTAAATATACAGACCCCCCTCCCCCTATGCATGTGCATCTTTTATGCCATCAAATATGAGAAACTAAATGTTGTGATCATGCTACACTTAAGTGAAAACCAACCACTGATATACAATCAAAACCAAAAGTTTAATAAAATAAGTGATTCATACTGCTTTTATATAACAGATTATACAAAAATTCAGAATCCAGTTAATGTAATATTAAACATTTTGTCAACTTACAAACAATTTATAAAGATTAATTTCTGCATTTATAAACAAAATACTCACTAAAAATTAATATACTAATATATATATGGATGTAAGTAAAGTAAAGTCGATGGGGCGGTCTAAAGTCGGTATCAGCCAGTCAGCGAGGGAGTCTAACCCCTTTTCAATAGCGCTAGACCAAGGAGATTGTTTTTAGTATCTGAGGTGGAGCGCCACATCTACCATCAGCTCCTCACTTTACCACACTGATCCCTGAGCTACTCATACGCTGAGTTGGCGGGGACCGGTATCGAACTAGGAACCTTGTAGCTTCTAGCCGAACGCTCTACCGAATGAGCTAACGGATGTAAGAACTTAAAATTTTGCTATATCACTTTAAACACCATAGAAAATAACCAAAATTTTTAAGGTGGAAGGATTAAAACAGAACTTATGCTAATGAGCATCAAAAATAGTAGAAACCTTGAATAGCTGCAAAACATCAAGATGAGAGATTCAATGTCAACATAAGAAAATAGAGTACTCCTAGGAGTTAACCTGTTTAGTTAAGTGTATTGAGTAACAATAGTTCAAGTGCTCACAATAAAACTGGCCTAACAGGTTGATGTTTACCCAAGAAAGATGTGTTAGTAATATGAAAGAAAATGCAGTGGAAAGGGAAGGGGAAAAAATCTAGGTTATCTTAATTGGCTTAAGATAAAGACAATTGAAAACAGGTGTAGTAACATTAAATCTTTTGCAAAAAATAAACAAACACATTCATAAATAAATACTATGCTAATGTCAAGTCTTAAATACAAATAGAAAAAAGAAGTTTCCCATGATGTCACGGTTCTGAATTTGCAAGAGCTATCCAGGAATAGTCAGATTATAGAAAGTGGTTAGAGCACTAATACATACATTGATCTTCCCACATTGCTTCAAACTCCACATAAAGGCCTACATCAAGGGCCTGAAAGAGCTAGTGCTACCTTGGATCAAAAGGGTGGCTGTTGGAAGACACTACATCTGGCAACAGGACTTAATGACATGACACACAAGCAAGAGAAACACCAAGTGTTGTCTGTGAGAAATTTCTGCAACCACATAACCCCTAACATCTTGCCACCTAACTCTCCAGATTGCAATCCCTTTGGTTATTGAGCAGGGCCCAGTTGAGCAAGAGACCAATAAAATTCATTGCAACACCAAAGATGAACTAAAGGCAATGATAATGACAACATTTACTAATTTAAACAAGGAGACTACCAGAAAGGCTTGCAGGAAATCCTGAAGGTGTTTGAAGACCAAAATTGAATACAATGGGTTTTTCTTTGAATAAATTTAATCTAGATTATTTCAAGATATTTTCATGTGATTTGGGGAAATATATCTTATAAAGTAAAATGTCAGTTTAATTTTTGTGCAATTTAGATTGCAATTTATCGATCACACCTTAAGAGCAAAAATTCACCTTTGGACACTGTAAGTAGCCAAAAGAATATACTTCAGAAGATTTTAAGTAGAATTTGCTTACACAACAGCATCAATTCAGTTGTATGTAATTATAAACTACTCTAGAAAAGAAACTTAAGATATTTAGCATTCTACTATATATATAATTTCAAAGTTCACTTCAGGGTACATGCAAAATAAGTTCTTGAAAAGTTCTATCAGAAAATTTCTTTAACATTCTCTTTTCATAAAGACCAACAATGATATAAAAGATATTCCTCCACATCCTCACTCAATTGTTCAAAGTCGATGCATTGACTTAAAAAAAATAAATAAATAAAAATAAACCTTTAACCATCTTACGACATGATTACATTTTTTTTTAAAGTTACTCATATCTCAATCTATTTATCAAGCAGTGAAGTGAATATTATTTAGTTTAATATTCTTAAAAAACAGATGTGAGGGATGAATTGTTAAGATTTTTATGCACACACTATATAAAGGAGGAGCTAGGTTAATGGTTACTGTCATAGGAAATGGACACTATGTCAAATCCTGGACAAGGCTGTCTGCATTTCACATAGTGCTAATACCCTTGAAAAAAGGTATGAATCCAACTATTCTCCTTCTAACTATGGGTAAATAGTATGGCAGACTGGGCTATAACCTTTAAGCAACCAGTCTAGAAGGAAAACTGAATTCAAACCTGTTAAACTCCACTCAAGAAATTGACCAGGGGTCACATCCTGCTCATAAAGACGGGTTGGTAAATTATATAATTTTACACACACCTCACCCAGCTAGTGCAATTTGGTGGAAAGTTATTAAAAAAAAATTATTGAATAAGTTAGTGAATTCAAACAGGGGGAGAATATAATCCATAAAATATTATTCTAAATTAAAAAAAATTTGATATGAACATCAAGTGAAAAAGCATGATGACAAAAATCTTGTATTCATCAAACTTTTTCAAAACTCACCAACAATATGCTAATTTATAAATTTAAATAGTCACTGTTTTGTAGAGACTTAATACAATCTAAAAATCAGAAAAGATCATGCTTCAACAAACAAAATTTATTAAATGTCACCACTACATCATTAAAACAAATTTCTACAGGTTTTATATACAAGTAGAAATATAAAGAGAAATAACAGAAATATATATATATATATATATATATATATATATATGTCAGCTTGGCAGTCCGGTTTCAAATCACGCACAGGGCGCCTTCCTATCTATAGCTCTGCTGATGAGGCCTAATAGGCCGAAATGTACATACAGAGATTGATTTTTCTCAATTTGTTTAGCCATACATTTAAATAGGCATTCCCGCCTAATTCATTATTAATTAATTTTCAAAATTAGGTACGACTCCAATTAAGCACATATTCTCCTAAAATTGTCAGCAAAAAAGCCATTCCAAACATACCTTGTTTACAACTTTATATATATATATATATATATATATATATATATATATATATATATATATATATATATATTCAATATAAACATCACCTATATTTAAATCAGACTAAGAAATAAAAAAATTAGCCATTTGCCTATCATCAATTTAACAGAGGAACCAGTCATATTTACAAGGGTAATTTTTTTTTCTTTTTTCATATCTATCTCCTTGCCCCCATACAACTAAATCTTCTTTCATAATAGGATCCCAAAATATCCTTCAGGTCATTGGTAACAGGATCAGCCAACTATGGCAACAGCCCTTCCTTCTACAGCCATGCTTTAGCTAGCTTAGCTGCCTGCTGCTATTTATCACAAAATACATACACAAGAAGTAGACAGCCAGTCTAAGCTGACATTCAGCCAACTTAACCAGCCTGCCTGCTGTTTTCGGCTGTTCAAACTTCTCATTTCCCCTCCTTTCTCCATTTTCCTTTATTCATTCAAATTATGTTAACTGAACTCATCCACAAATTTCCCCACCCCATCATTAAATTAAGATAATACTATTTTTTAATGAGCTAGTCATTTGGATGCCTTCATCAGTCTATTGTACTCTTTCTTTGTGTAAATGGAATGACCCAATTTACATATTCCATTCCCTTGAATAAGGGACAATACCACTGTGCCCATTTATCAAGTGGCTGTCAATTAAAGAGAGATGCCTGTTTGACTGGCCTGTCCCAGAGTTGAAATTTTGCCAAAGCCAAACAGCTATATACATTGATTCTATTTCTACTCCCAAAAAGAAAGGTTTTTTATTTATTTATTTAAATAAACAGGAAAGGATATATAAATAAGCAACAACAGAATGAGGAGTGGAGGGAAGAAAAAAAAGCTATCTTATAGACAGCTAATAATTCATTTCATCAACATGGAAACCCACCCAGCTAGTTTACCTTAGCTTCAAGACAATGTTTTATTTATGAGTGAGCAAAAATATTTAGTTGTAGGGAAGTTCCAAATAGTCAAAGCCACTAGAGACTGCTGAATGAAAAAGGAGAAAAAAAAAAAGAAAAGAAAAAAGAGAAAAAAAATAGGTTCGACATTTAAAGTACAAACACAAACATGAAATAGATGGCTATCCATAGTAAAAGTTTATTTTCAGTCATCTAAGATTAATTCACTTTTTTAAACTTCATTTCTAAATCCCATTCCAATTTTTTTTTTATAGTTCAATGCAAAATAAACTTGCCTGTTCCTAATTCTAAAAAAGTATATGTTGGTTGCCATTATCAAAGGATGAGGTTGATAAGGAAGAAAAAGTTATTATACTGCTCTTGCTTTCCTCTTCAGTATATATGAAAGAAATTATCATATGACAAGAGGGAATCATCTATGTATCTAGAAACAATACTATTACTATATAGTGAGCAATTATCTAAAAGGATATACTTTGTGTATATTTAGAATAATGCCTTTTATATTACAGAGAATTCCCCATTAATGACACTATTCAGTATTAAAGCAAATATCTAAAATAAATAAAAGCATTGCACACATAGATTAAAACAAAAGATTATTCATCAAGAACAAAAACAAATAGTTTTCATGGCCTTCTTTCTTAAAAACTACATTTAAAATATTTACATTCAAATAAATTATAATTAAAAAAAAGAAAAGAAAAAAAAAAGAAAGATATATTTCAAAGTCATTCAACCCACAATAATTTAACACATAAATAATCATACAATACCAAGCAATCTCCAGTAAAGATAACTTATTTTAAATACATTATTCAAACAAATCTACTAGTAAGAATTAAAAAAATCCTTCCTTTTTACCTACACTGAGTGTAGGTTGTGATAACAAGAAAGGAAAAACTCCAAAATGATCAAATGAAGCAGTGAGAAAGACAAGCTGAAAAGAATTACGAGCACATCTAACAAAAACTATTAAAGCAATCGTTACAAAAAGATTGGGGAAAATAAACAAACATTGCTGAACATTATAAACTATTTAACCGAATCATAATATGACAAAAAAGCTCAATTTATGCCACAAACATCTTTTAAAAAAGACTACGACAGGCATCAGAACAAAAAATGTAACTATTAGATATGGTTATTATCAAAGGATAGCATTTATCACAACACTTTTCAATTAGTTTACAATATTAATGTTTATTAAATGACAGATTTTATTAAAACTTAACATATTGGTGTATTGAGTATACAAGTAGAAAGTGAAATTTCAAGTGTTCTAAGTTTTAACCAGTTTCAAAAGATTCACAAAATTAAAAAATTCCAAATATAGATTTTCAAACTGAGAAAAGAATTATTTCAAAATTTTGAGAAAATTGAGGGATTAATTCTACAATTTATAATCTAACAAAGAGAAAAATATATAAAAAAAAAATATTTAAAAAAATGACTACAAATAAATAAAACAAATACAGAATAAATTTTTTTTTAAATCAATTATAAAATACAGAATAAAATTTAATTCCCACTACATGAAAGTTTAAGAGTTTGTTTTGGAGTTGTTTTTTGTTTTAGATAAGAGCATTGTTTAGAGCATTCACTTTAAAACAATGGAAAAAAAGATTGAGACAAAACAATACAAAAATAAAATCCAGTTAAAAAAAACAAAAAACATGCAGATCATTTCATTTATTAAGTAGCTAACATTATGATTAGCTCCCTTGAATAAGTTTTACAAACTAGCTTTTTTACAAGATCCCTTTTTTATTCTTTTATGTAGCTTCCTTTAAAAACTAAGTACAGCAACCAAAGTCATTGAATTCAACTAGGTACTTTCTAAAATTAATTTTTGGGTCTCTATGAATAAAAAAAAAATTTTTTAAAAAATTCAAATTAACTATACAAAAACATTTTAGTTTATATAAATTTCAGGATACTTTTTTTTTTTTTTTTTTTTTGGGGGGGGGGGTTAAATAAATGCAACTAAAATTCCCAAAGAAGCTGCTAAATATGTAAGAGCCATGAGACAGAGGCCATATCACAAACTCATGAAAATTGCAGCCGAACCCAAAACACTTACTTACCTTGCTTGCCACAAAAATAACTGGCTGCTGAGTTTTCTTTTTCTGAGAACGATATTGTAGGTTGTGGATAGAATAGGATAGGAATAATTTTTAAGAAAGTCTTGTCACAAGCAAGATAGAGAAAATCTATTTAAAGACAATTTTTAAAAAATTACAACAACTTCAGAAATATGAAGAAAGTCAAAGCAATTGTGTAAAAAATAAGTAAACTATCATTTTGTATTTCTAAATTTAGTTTAATTATAAAATTAATTAAATTAAAACAGATTAAATCAACTGGATTATTCCATTTGTTTAAACGAAAAATTTCAACCCAAACTGTGAAATAAATTTAAGGAAGAATTATTCTTTTATGAAAATCATCAAAGATAGGGAGAAAAGAATTATCAGTGCTGAAAAGAAAATCATACAGATATGATTCAAATGGCTATCAAAAAAGGATCATAAGTGGTGTGTCTTGATGTTGAAATCAATATGATTAAAATGGAATTCTTAAAATTATTCTTAAAAACAAGTCATTACATTAAAACTTGTAGAAAAGCTAAAGTTTATATTCCCATAAAATATCAAAATGCAGCGTAATACCTTGTGAGCAAGCAAATTTTTAAGAGTAATAAATAAAATGTAATTAGAAGTAAAAAAAAAAAAAAAAAATTCAAATAACTTTCTACTCACCATTCCTTCATTATCATCGCTGCTTTTTTTGCCATGAGACCGGTTGGCATTCTGAAATCAAAATATTTGTATGAGACTAACTAAATTTAATTATTTGATTACACAAACTATTTTAGTTCAAATATAAATTTGTACCAAGATCAAATATCATACCAAGACTAATAATAGGGAAAAAAAAAAAAAGAAAAAAAAAAAAAGGTCTGCAAGTATTTTAGTTATATTTAGAAATCTTTTAAAACATACTATCTGAAGCAATAGTAATTTGCAAATATCTTTTACATCAAGCTAAAAAGTTTAAATCAATCACTTTTAGGCATAATGACGTAACATTTTTTTTTTTTAAAATTAATAAAAATAAAATTAAAAATGATCACATTCCAAATTTTTAACTACTTTATTTTAAACTGAAATTGTCTAAACCAAATATTCACGTCTTTGTACTTTCAATTCAAATATTTCACGTCTCGTACTTCAATTCAAATATTCACGTCTCTGTACTTTCTCACGTCTCTGTACTTTCAATTCAAATATTCACGTCTCTGTACTTTCAATTCAATATTCACGTCTCTGTACTTCTCACGTCTCTGTACTTTCAATTCAAATATTCATCAATTCATTCTGTACTTTCAATTCAAATATTCGTTCTGTACTTTCAATTCAAATATTCACGTCTCTGTACTTT
>JALAJA010000164.1:105957-131361 GCA_023376005.1 Doryteuthis pealeii | reverse complement strand
ATTTCTTTACCATTTCTTTCTTCTTTCTTTCTTTTCTCTCTCTCTCTCTCACTTCTTTCTTTCTTTTTCTTTCAGCATTTCTTTACCATCTTTCTTTCTTTCTTCTTTCTCTTCTTCTCTCTCTCTTCTCTTTCTCTCTCTCTCTCTCTTTCTTTCTTTCTTTCTTTCTTCTTTCTTCAGCATTTCTTTACCATTTCTTTCTCTCTCTCTCTCTCTCTCTCTCTCTCTCTCTCTCTCTCTCTCTCTCTCTCTCTCTTTCTTTCTTTCTTTCTTACTTTTTCTTCAGCAATTTCTTTACCATTTCTTTCTTTCTCTCTCTCTCTCTCTCTCTCTCTTTCTTTCTTTCTTTTTCTTCAGCAATTTCTTTACCATTTCTTTCTCTCTCTCTTTCTTTCTTTCTTTGTCTTTTCTTTCATTCATTCATTCATTCTTTCTTTCCTTTTTTCTTTTTTCTTTCTTTCTGTAGTTTCTTTATTATTTTTCTTTCTTTATTCTTTTTTCTCCCTTCTCTCTATCGTTCCTCTTTCATTCATTCAGTCATTCATTCTTTCTTACTTTCTTTCCTCTCTTTCCTTCCTTTCTTTCTTTTACTTTAGTTCTACAGTTTCTCTTTTTCTTTCTCTTTTTCCTTTTTCTTATGTATTGTTTTCTTTCGTTCATACATTTTCCTTCTTTCCTTCTTTCCCTTTTTTCTTTTTCTTTTTTATTTACTGTTTTTTTCTTCTTTCTTCAACAATTTCTTCTGCAATTTCGTTTTCCTTCTTTCTTTTCTTTTTTTTCTTCCCTTATTTTCTTTCTTTCTTTTTTCCTTTTCCATTTCTTTCTTTTTTCTTTCCCATTCTATGTCGATGTCTTTAATTCGTACTTTCTTTTCTCTTTTATTTTTTTCATCTACATTCTATTTATCATTTCTCTTTCATTTTCATTCCTTCTTTTTCATTCTTTTTGCCGTTTTCTTTCTTTCTTTCTTTCTTTCTTTCTTTCTTTCTTTCTTCTTCTTTGTCGATGTCTTTAATTCATACTTTCTTTTCTCTCTCTTTTTGCTTCTGCATTTTATTTATCATTTCTCTTTCATTTTCATTCCACTTTCCTTCATTTTCATTCTTATTTGCCGTTTATTTTCTTTCTTTCTTTCTTTCTTTCTTTCTGTAATTTATTTGTTTTTTCCATTTTTCTTTTCTTTTGTTTTTACCTTCCCTAATTTATTTATTTTCTTTTTTCTTTCTTTCTTTCTCAATGTTTTTAATTCATACTTTCTTTTTTCTCTTTTCTTCATCTTCATTCAATTTATTATTTCACTTTCATTTTCCTTCCTTCTTTTTCCTTCTTTTTCCTTTTTTTACCAAATCTTTCTTTTTTCTTTCTTTCTTTTTTCCCTTCTTTAATTAATTCTTTCTTTTTTCTCATTTTTTTTTCATCTGCATTCTATTTACTATTTCTCTTCCATTTTCATTCCTTCTTTTTCATTCTTATTGCCTTTTTCTTTCTTTCTTCTTTCTTTCTTTCTCAGTTTTTAATTCATACTTTTCTTTTTACTCTTTTCTTCATCTGCATTCAATTTATTATTTCACCTTCATTTTCTTTCATTCTTTTTCCTTCTTTTTTGCCTTTTTCTTTATTTCTTTCTTTCTTTTCTTTCATTCTTTCTTTCTTTCTTTTCTTTCATTCTTTCTTTCTTTCTTTCTTTCGTCTCTTACAGTTTTTTCCATCCTTTTTTTTCTTTCTGTAGTTTCTTCCTGCTAGTTTCTTTCTTTTTTCTTTCTTTCTTTTTTCCATTCTTTAATTAATTCTTTCCTTTTTCTTTTTTCTTCATCTGCATTCAATTTATTATTTCTCTTTCATTTTCCTTCCTTCTTTTTCCTTTTTTCGTCATTTTCTTTCTTTCTTTCTTTCTTTCTTTCTTTCTGTAGTTTCTTCCTGCTAGTTTCTTTCTTTTTTTCTTTCTTTCCTTCTACCCTTCTTTAATTAATTCTTTCCTTTTTCTCTTTTCTTCATCTGCATTCAATTTATTATTTCTCTTTCATTTTCCTTCCTTCTTTTTATTTTATTTTCCTTCTTTTTTTATTTTCCTTCTTATTTTTGCCATTTCTTTCTTTCTTCCTTTTTTTCCACCGCTATGCTTTCTTTCTTTCTTTCTTTCTTCTCTTACAGGTTTTTACATCCGCCATTTTGTATTTTTATTATTATCAACAATAAATAAATAAATATACACTATCAGTTGATATACTCGTATTCTTCTTCAATTTAACTTCAATACACAGCATCAATATCGCCCTAGCAACTCCCACCCACCCTCCATTATCATTATTCTTCTTATTACCATTATTATTATCATTATTCTTCTTATTGCAAGTGTCGTATTACCAGGCTTATCTCTCTGTATAGCAGCAGTGTGCAATCGCCAAATGCTGTTAGTCGACAATACAGCAGTAGTAGTGGTTAGCATAAGGGGGTAGTGGTTATAGTAGAGACGGAAGAGGTGGTAGTGACACACAACTTCTAACATACATTGGCGTTTCTCAGGTAGCGTTTCGTCCATCGCTGGTCAGCCGAAATCTTTCATTTCTTTTTTTTTTTCATATTAATGACCATTGGTCAGTGAGTGGGTTCCCTATGCAGGAAACATTCATGGCGGTAAATTCTAGCAGTTGGCCACTGTACCGGAATTGTCCCCATCTTCATCTTCGTTTTTCTTTTTCCCACCACCCTTCTTCTTCTTCTTCTTCTTCTTCTTCTTCTTCTTCTTCTTCTTCTTCTTCTTTTTTACAGTTTGACCGTTTCTTCATTGGGGTATTTGAGTCTATCTCGTTCCCTTTCCTCTTCCCCGTAAAACCACTTTCTTTCTTTCTTTTTTCCTTCTTTCTTTCATCTTTTCCTTCTTTTTTTCTTTTTTTTCTTTTTTTCTTTTATTACTTCTTCCTATTATTTCTTTCTTTTTCGTCTGTAGTTTCTTTTATATTTGTATTTCTTTTTTTCTTTTCCTTTTTTCCTTCCTTTCGTTATTTGTCGTTTTGTTTCTTTCTTTTTTCTTTCTTTTGATAATTCATTTATTCTTTCTTTCTTTCTTTCTTTTCCATACTTCTTTCTTTCTTCCATTTCCGTTATTTGTATTTTTCCTTCTTTCTTTCTTTCGTGCGTTCGTTCGTTCGTTTATTCCTTCTTTCCTTTCCTTCTTTCCTTTTCTTTTTTTCTTTGCTATTGCCTCTTTCTTTCTTTCTCTTTTCTTTTTTATTTATTACTTCCTTCTTCCAATTTTCTTTCTTAAATTACTTTATACCCCCCCCCATTTACTCCTTCGTTATTTTTTAATTTCTATTGTTTTTATTACTTCTTCCCTTCATTCTTTCTTTCCTTTTTTCTTCTCATTTTTTTCTTTTTTTCTTCTTTACCTTTTTCCTTCCTTTCTTTTTTTTACCGATTTTTCTTATCACCCTTCACCTTTCTCTCCTTCTTCCTTTCTCTTTCCCTTTCTCTCACTTTCTCTTTTTCTTTCTCTTTCTCTTCTCTTTTTTCATCTCTTTCTTTCTTTCTTTCTTTCTTTTCTTTTTCCTCCGTGTTTCTCCCATAATATCCTTTTCTCTTTATTTTTTACGATTTTGGAGTTACTTCTTCATTTTTTATTCTCCTTATTGATATTTTTTTTCATCTCTCTCCCTATTTTTCCCGCCGTTTATAATTTTTCTTTCTTTTTTTTTTCCTTCTCCCTTGTTGATCTACATATTTCTTTGTTCACATTCCTCCACACTCGCTCGATTTTTCCTCCATCATCCTCATTCCCCTGCGTTGAAGAATCCCCCACCCGACCCCCACCAACATTTCCTACCCTTAAAAAAAACGTCTTTCGTACTCTAGCTCCCCTATCGATTATCTTTGCACACGTTACCTCCCCTTTCTCCCTGTTCGTTTTTTGTTTTTGTTTTTGGTAATATTTACGATTTAGTAATTTTCTTTTTTGTATTCTTGTTCCTTCCATTTTCTTTAGTATCCTTAAACCCTAGCCTATTTTTGTAATACTGAAAGCTTTATTTATTATATACCATTTTTTGGTATCGTATATTATTATTATTATTATTATTATTATTATTATTATTATTATTATTATTATTATTATTATTACTCCTTTTGAGTTTTCACATCAGCGTTAGCTGATGGTCTTTCACTGCAATCTGAGTGACAGCAAGTCTCCTCAGGTCTCCAGAACTCTTCTGAGTATTCTGGCAGATTGCAGCAGTGCAGTGTTCTGAATGGTTTCAATCCTTCCTCTGATTTCCAAACTTTCCGAACCCTTTTCTAATCCTTTTGGGACCGTTCCAAGTGCACCAACTACAATTGGTATCACTTTGACCTTCATATTCCATAACTTTTTCAGTTCTCTGGCAAGGTCCAGGTATTTGTCGATTTTTTCATTTTCCTTTAGCTTCACCCTGTGATCTGCTGGCACTGCAAAATCCACCAGTTGACAAGTTCTTTCTTTTATTATTATTATTATTATTATTATTATTATTATTATTATTGTTGTTGTTGTTGTTGTTGTGTTGTTGTTTTTAAACCCCTCTCCAATATCATCACCCCTACATTTGTTAATTCTTTTTTTCATCATCGTACTTTTTTAATTTTTGCTATTTAAGCTTTTTTTTTTTTTCAATTTCCTTCTTCAAACTTTCTTCACTATCCTTCCCCACTACCATATTTTTGTAACATTTAAGACTTAATCTTTATTTTTTTCATCACTGTACTCTAAAAAAAAAAAACATCCCCCACTCTAAACTATTTTTATACCACTTGCAACTCAGCTTTATTTTTTCATCACTGTCGTTTTTAATTTTTGCTATTTAAGCTTTTTTTTTTCTTTTTTCAATTTCCTTCTTCAAACTTTCTTCACTATCTTTTCCCACCTACAGTATTTTTGTAGCATTTAAGACTTAATCTTTATTTTTTCATCATTGTACTCTAAAAAAAAAATATCTTTCATCGGTATCATTTTACCAAACTAAACTATTTTTTTGTAGTATTTGCAACTTTTTTTCTTTCTTTTTTTTTTCATCACCGTGTTTTTTTTTTTTAAATTTTGTTATCAAAGCTTTCTTTTCTATCCTTTTCTATCTAAAACTATTTATATGGAAAATTAATCGATTGGGGTTTTTATTTTTATATTCCTAAATTTCTTATCGGTGTACTTAAAAAAAAAAAAATTGATCTTCAAACTTTCTTCAGTAACCTCCCCCCCCCCCACGCTAAACTATTTTTTAAAAAACTATTTGCGTTTTTGTTGACCATTTTGTTCTTTTTCATCACAGTAATTTTTAAAAAGATTTTTGCTATTGAAGCTTTCTTCCATATCTTTCTTCAAACATTATTTTTTTTATTTCTTCCTTTTTTATTTATCATTTCAAATATCTTGCACTTTTCTTCTTATTCTTCATTAGTTAATTTTTTAGAATTTTCTTTTTTATCATAAAAGTGAAAACCTATCTTAGTTTGTCTCCGAACTTTTACCACCATCCTCTTTCTTTTCTTTTTTTTTCTTTTCCTCCTTTTTTTCTTTTTTATCACAGTAATTTTTTAAAGATTTTTTGCTATTTAATCTTTTTTCCATATCTTTCTTAAAACATTATTCAGTGTTCTTTCCCAACGCCAAACTATTTTTGTCACATTTGAGACTTAACCTTTTTTTTTTTTCACTATCTTCCATCTTTCTTCAATATCCTTCCCACCCCAAAGTTTTGTACAATTTGCAACTTTTTAACCCTTTTTTCTTTCATTCATTTTTATTTTTATTTTTATCACCGTGTTTTTTTTGTTTAATTTTGTTATCTAACCTTTCTTCCATATCTTTTCCTACCTAAAACTATTTATATGAAACATTAATCGGGGTTTTATTTTTATTTTTAAAATCATTATCGCCGTACTTTCTTTTCTTTTTTTTTAACTATTTTTCTTCAAACTATCTTCGCTATCCTTTCCCACCTAAAATATTTTTGTGACATTTGCAACTTAATCTCTATTTATTTTTTCTCACTGTACTCTAAAAAAAACTTTCAATCTTTCTTCCTCACTCAAAATTATTTTTGTACCATTTACATCTTCGTTAACCTTTTTCTTTCATTCTTTTTTTTTTTTTCTCATCACCGTACTCCTAAAAATATTTGCCATTTAACATTTCTTCCACAACTTTCTTTAAATATTATTCCCACCTCCATTTTTTTTGTTACATTTGAGATTTAATCTTAATTTTTTTTTTCTCGCTGTACTCTAAAACAATTCTTCAAACTTCCTTCAGCATCCTTTCCTCATTTTAAACTATTTTTGTAACATTTCAAACTTAATCATTTTTTAGTCACCCTACTTTTAAAAAGAAATTGTCCTTCAAACTTTCTCCAATATATTTTCCCACGAAAACTATTTTCATAATATCTAAGACTTATTTATCTTTTTTATCACTGTACTTTCTTTTATCATTGTTTTTCAAACTTTCTACAATATCTGTCCCCTCCAAAAAAACTATTTTTGCAATATTTGAGTTTTGTGAATCCTTTTCTTTTTAAACATTTATTTTATGTTTTTTTTTTTGGTTTTTTTTTGGGTTTTTTTAAATTCTTATGCAAACTTTTTTCGATATCATTTCCCGCCTCTATCCTATTTTATATAATACTTAATATTCATCCATTTTTTTTTAAAATCACCGTCCTTTTTTATTATCATTGTTCTTTATTATTTCTTCAATATCCTTTTACTCCCTAAATTATTTTTGTAATATTTGAAACTTGTGAATCTTTTTTTTTATATATTTAATCAGCTAGCTTTTAAGAAAAAAAAAATTCTTATGTAAACTTTGTAATATTTGAAACTTAGTAATATTTTTTAGTCACCCTACCTTTTTAAAATTATTGTTCTTCAAACTTTATTCAATATCTCTCCCCCCCCCCCCGCAAAACTCTCTTCATATTTAAGACTTATTTATCATCGTACTATTATTATATTATATTATTATTATTATTATTCAAACGTTCGTATTATTCAAACTTTCCCCCAAACTATTTTTGTAATATTTGAAACTTAGTAATTTTTTTTAGTCACCCTACCTTTTTTAAATTATTGTTCTTCAAACTTTATTCAATATCTTTTCACCCTCCCCCCGCAAAACTCTTTTCATATTTAAGACTTGTATATCTTTTTCTTATCATCGTACTTATTATTATTATTATTATTATTATTATTATTTTATTATTATTCAATTATTCAAACTTTCCCCCAAACTATTTTTGTAATATTTGAAACTTAGAAATATATTTTTATCATCGTATTTGCCTTTCTTTCTCTTCACTCTTACTTCAATATCCTTTCCACCTTAATATATATATAATTAATTATATTCTGATGGTTTTCTTTCTATTTTTTGTTTATCTATCAAGGTATCTTATGAAAGACATTTTTCTTTTATTTCTTCCTTTTCATTCATCATCTTAAATATCTTCCACTTTTCTTCTTATTATTCTTCATTAGTTAAATTTTTAGAATTTTCTTTTTTATCGTAAAAGTGAAAACCTATCTTAGTTTGTCTCCGAACTTTTACCGCCATCCTCTTTCTTTTCTTTTCCCCCTTTTCTTCCTACCTTCCTTCTTTTATTACACGATGTTTCTCACTTTCTTTCTTTCGTTTATCACTTAGAATTTCTTCTTTTTTTCCTTCTTTTTCCTTTTCTTTCTTTGCACCTTTCTGTCTTTTTTTTTTAATACTTGAAGTATATTTTTTCTGTTGCTTTTTACTTCAACATTTTTTTTCCCTTCCTACCCTCTTTTTCTTTCTTTTTATATTTTTCCTTTATTTCCTTCTTTGGTCCTTTCTTTCTTTCTTCCCTTTATTTCTTAAAGTTTCTTTCACATAACTTTCTTTTTCTTCTTTCTTTCTTTTCTTCGTATTTTTCTTTCTTCTTTCTTTCTTCTTTCTTTCTTTTCTTCGTATTTTTCTTCTTTCTTTCTTTCTCATTCTTTCCCTTTTTATCTTTTTCTTTCTTTGTTCCTTCGTTCCTTCTTTTTGTTCCTTATTTTTTATTTCTTTTTCTTTACTTTTTCCTTCCATCCATTTTTCTTTTCTTTCTTTCTATCTTTCTTTCTCTGCTTGAAGTTTCTTTTGCTTTCTTTCTTTCAATTTCTTTTTTCCTTCTTTCTTTTCTTTCTTCGCAATTTTCTGGTTTCTTTCTTTTTTATTGCTTGAAGCCTCTTTTTCCTTCTTTATTTCCTTTTCTTTCTTCGTATTTCTTTCTTTCTCTCACTTCTTTCTTGAAGTTTATTTTCCTTCATTTTCCATTTTCCTTCTTTCTATCTTATTTTTTTTCTTTCTTTCTTTTATTACTAGAACTCTTTTTATTCCCCCCCTTCTTTTCTTTCTTTCTATCTTTCTTTTTTACTTATTTCGCCACACATTCCAAAAAATACGAACATTGCCCAATTTTCTTTCTTCTCCCAGCCCCAACCGAACCCTCTCCCACCCGTATTGATCACAACCACCCAAAAGACAATTTCGATATAGCCAAAAAAAACAACACTCCCACACAAAAAAACAACAACAAAAAGCAAGACGCAGAATCCATCAAACAAACATACAGACAGACAGACAAACTCCAACGAGTCATCTCCCACCTGTATTGATCACAATCAACCAAAGACAATTTTTGATATACCAAACAAAAACCAAACAAAAGAAAAAAAACCACAGAATTCGTAAGACAAACAAACACACAGACGTACAGACATACATACAACGTGTATAAGAAAAACCACACACACACGTTTCTCAAATAAAGAAAGAGACTGAAGAATGAATTCCTAAATCTGAAAAGCGAAGAAAGAATCTTGAAAATTTTTCTTCCTTCTCCTGTCACTACTGCCACTCTCCAAGGCGCGGGGGGTAACGTATTGGCTGCTGCTGTGACCACTTCTGTTTGCCACTGTAAAAATTCTCTTCTTTCCTACCAACGGCTACCATGTTGCGGATTGTAAACTTACAACCACCAGACGACAAACGGTGAGTGTCGTCAATGCCCGCTTGGTGTCGCTGCTTCAAATTTTTTTTGTACAGTTCTTTTTTTTTTTTTTTTTTTTTGTGGTGTGCAAAATTCGGTGTAGTGTTAGTCAATCTGTCCAAGTGAATGTCTTACACACACACACACATACACACACACACACACCACACACACACACACAATATATATATATATATATATATATATATATATATATATATATACATATGAGGTTAAGTAAACAAACAAATGTGTTTTTTTTTATATGGCTTTAAGCCGACAATTTCTGGAGGATATGTGCTTAATTGAAGTCATACTTAATTTTGAAAATTAATTAGATAATAATTAATGAATTTTAGCGGGCATATATGTTCAAATGATTCGTTTAGCCTTACATTTGAACATATATGCCCGCCTAAAATTCATTAATTATTAACTAATTAATTTTCAAAATTAGATATGACTTCAATTAAGCACATATCCTCCAAATATAATATATATATATATATATATATATATATATATATATATATATATGAATAGGCTGAAATGTACATACAGAGATTGACTTTTTCTCGATTTGTTTACGCTTTACATCTAAACCGATATGCACGCCTAATTCATTTAATTATAACTAATTAATTTACAAATTAGGTATGACTTCAATTAAGCACATGATCTCCTAAATATATATATATATATATAAGAGAGTTTTATAATTTGCTTGAAGCATTGTGTATATATTGGTTTGGAGGTCGATTCTTAATATATATATTATAATATTATTATAATGTTGTGTATTAACCTATATTTTAAAATACAGGTTAACACACAACACCATTGTTACCTTATTCTTTACACCTGCATTGTGATAGCCTTAAAAATCAACCCCAAACCAATATATATATATATATATATATTTAAATAAATAACAAAATACTTAGAGATCTTGCATTATAGACTATTTCAGGGAGCTTAGACAAAAATGTCTAATTCTCCCGACTCATCAGATGCGAATGATGAATTCTTTATTTTTAAGGCATTTGAAAACAGATTTTTTTTTTTTTTTTTTTTTAATTGTCCTGTCCTGCTCAGCTGTAGGGTAATAAAAATAGGAATAAAAATACAAATAATAGTAAACAATAATAAAAACAAAGACATCTGACCGCTTGTCAGTAATTTGTTAGGAGTTACTGTTAATTCAATTAATTCAGAATTCAGGGACACCCCTGTTCATTTATTTAGTAGTTTTTGTTTGACTTAATTTATTTTCCTTTCTTTCTTTAAGTCAAACAAAAACTACTAAATAAATGAACAGGGGTGTCCCTGAATTCTGAATTAATTGAATTAACAGTAACTCCTAACAAATTACTGACTTTTGGATTATATATATATATATATTGTTTAGCCTTACATTTGAACATATATGCCCGCCTAAAATTCATTAATTATTAACTAATTAATTTTCAAAAATTAGGTATGACTTCAATTAAGCACATATCCTCCAAAAAATTGTGGCTAAAAGCCATATCAAATAAACACATTGTTTACTTACTCTCATATATATATATATATATATATATATATATATATATATATAATAGTAAAATGGTATAATATATATATATAATATATATATATATATATATATATTATAGTAAAATGGTATAGTTAGGAAGCCTACCTGGATTTCACCGCGTTCAGATCGTCAGGACACTGTGAAACTCGGGTAGGTTATCTGATTATACCATTTTACTAAACCTGCTCTACAAACGTACTGAGCACTTTTATATTCATTAATAACCCCGATTTTTTTTTTCGGTTAATTATTTTATCGACAGTTGAGACTCACTCGATGTTTTACCTTCTCCGTTGTCACCCTCTCTTAATATATATAATATATATATATATTATATATATATATATATATATTACATAAACAAGCCGTGACTCTGAGTTTCACGAAATCGATCGTTAAGTGAGCTATTTAAACCATGCCTGAATGTTTAATTTCTCTCATTCGTTCTGTTTTTTTTTTCTTTTTCTTTTTCCCCGCAAAATTCACTTTCTTCCTTCCTTTCTTTCCATCCACCTTTCTTTCTTTCTTTCTTTCTTTCTTCTTCATTTATTACTTTTTTCTTCGATTTCTTCTTCATCGCCAGTTTCTTTTACATTTCTTTTTCTTTTCCTTTTACCTGATTTTTTTCTTTCTTTGTTCTTTTTTCTTTCTTTCTTTCTTTCTTTCTTTCTTTGTTCTTTCTTTCTTTCTTCTTTTTTTCTTTTTTCTTTCTTTTGTTTCTTTTTCTTGTTCTTTCTTCTTTCTTTCTTTTGTTAATTCTTTCTTTCTTTCTTTTTTCTTTCTTTTTCTTTTTTCTTTCTTTCTTTCTTTTCTTTGTTCTTTTTCTTTTTTCTTCTTTCTTCTTTCTTTCTTTTTTTTAATTCTTTCTTTCTTTTCTTTTTTCTTTCTTTCTTTCTTTCTTTAATTCTTTCTTTTCTTTCTTTCTTTTGTCTTTCTTTCTTTTATTCTTTTTTTTTGTTATTAATTCTTTCTTCTTTCTTTCTTTTTTTTAATTCTTCTTTCTTTCTTTAATTCTTTCTTTCTTTCTTTCTTTTAATTCTTCTTTTTCTTTCTTCTTTTGTTCTTTCTTTCTTTATTCTTTTTTTTGTTAATTCTTTCTTTCTTTCTTTCTTTTTTTGTTTTTCTTTCTTTCTTTCTTTTAATTCTCTTTCTTTCTTTCTTTTAATTCTTTCTCTTTCTTTTTTCGTTCTTTTGTTCTTTCTTTCTTTATTTCTTTTCTTTCTTTTGTTCTTTCTTTCTTTTGTTAATTCTTTTTTCTTTCTTTCTTTTTTTCTTTTTTCTTTTTCTTTCTTCTTTTGTTCTTTCTTTCTTTCTTTCTTTGTTAATTCTTTTGTTTCTTTTCTTTCTTTGTCTTTCTTTTTCTTTTGTTCTTTCTTTCTTTCTTTGTTAATTCTTTTCTTCTTCTTTAATCGTTCTTTCTTTCTTTTTTTTTTTCTTTTTGTTTTGTTAATTCTTTCTTTCTTTCTTTCTTTTTTGTTAATTCTCTTCTTTCTTTTCTTTCTTCTTAATTCTTTCTTCTTTCTTTTTTGTTAATTCTTTCTTTCTTCTTTTAATTCTTTCTTTTCTTTCTTTCTTTTAATTCTTTCTTTTCTTTCATTCTTTCTTTCTTTTCTTCTTTATTTATCTATTTCTTTCTTCTTTTTCATTTTGTTCGTTCTTTCTTTTTTTCTTTCTTTCTTTTGTTGTTTATATCTTTCTTTCTTTCTTTCTTTCTTTCTTTCATTCATCACTTGTTTGTTTGTTCTTTTCTTTCTTTTTTCTTTCTTTCCATTTTTTTCATTTATTTATTTATTCTTTCTTTTTTCTTTTGTTCTCCTTTTTTTATCGTCTTCATTCTTTTTTCTTTCCTTCTTTCTTTTATCAACTTCTTTCTATCCTCCCTTCTTTTTTTTCCCGGCTTTTCTTCATTTAACTTTCACACGTAGTTAAAAGTAGCTCACCTGAAAGTCAATAACGTGAAACCCCCGAGTCGTGAGATGTTTAATTCCTTAAAATATTTTGATATTGTAGTATTCTGATAATTGCTCTACAGTTAGAATTTTCCCAAACTTTCGTGAGAGTTTTATAGCTGTCTGAGTATACTAAATATCTATCTGTCTGTCTGCTTCTATCGATCTATAATGGGTGGAAAATATGAAAGTAATCCGACATCAGTATGTAGACAAAATACAATACCCGCCAAAAGATTTATTATTTAGATATAGTGAAGTCAACCGTAAAAACGGCTTTCGCGTTTTATCAAACCCTTCAGTCTAGGCTCAGATTAGGACAAACACAAAGCGTTGTTTCTAAACCGAGTGATGGAACGCTCTTTTATATTAGCCCACAACACATATCACTACATGTTATACCTTATATGCCAGTATACATTGTATACGTATACATGTATACAATATATGCACATTATATACATGATACATTTATATATATAACTACATATATGTAACAATAATAATACATATATGTAACATAACCATGTAATACATATATATACTACATATATAATATACATAATGAATAACTGATGCTATAATGAAAAAACAAAGACGCATGTTTTAACAAAAC
Organism: Doryteuthis pealeii; assembly: GCA_023376005.1. Classification (NCBI taxonomy): domain Eukaryota; kingdom Metazoa; phylum Mollusca; class Cephalopoda; order Myopsida; family Loliginidae; genus Doryteuthis; species Doryteuthis pealeii. The sequence continues at coordinate 118,194 of JALAJA010000164.1, read as the reverse complement.
TGAATAGGCTCCATCAGAAGAGAAAGTGTGCAAACAGGTTTCGGGGCCTACATTCTCTTGACGCGCTGTAAAAAAGCAACACTAGAACCTCAGGCCCCGAAACGGTTTCGCACACTTTCTCTTTGCTGATGAAAGCACTTATTTCATGTTGTAAATAGCTTATCCGATTTGATTATATAATACATTATATCTTATTCATACCTGTCGGATTAATTTCCATTTTATTTTCATATTATACAAATACATCGTATATCTATATATAATATCATATAAATATAATATTATATATACATATATGTATACATATAATATAATATACAATATATGTATTACAATTATCGGACACATTTATTAACTTATGATATCACCATGCATTACATACGATATAATAGCCATAATAGACGATAAATACACATCTCCAATAGTAATAAATCATAGAATAATCAACCCTAATCGATCTATAATGTACACACAGCAGCACATATGTATTAATCAAATAATATATACATATACACACACACACACACATAATATAATATAACTATCCTACAATATAATATATATATATATAGATAGGGAACAGGAATAAAAAATATATATATGTGTCATGAAGATAGATAGGTGGATTAGTAGAAGCATCCGACAGTATGGAGGTGCAGGTAAAATGGATAGTGAACAAGAAATTGTAACTCATAAACCATAATACTAATAAGAGTTGAAACGTTTGGCGTCAGCTTAGGTAATACGGGCACTCCTCAGTCAAAGATTCTGTGATTGAAAGCAACAATTACGTGCAGACTACATGTGATGCTTTTGACGTTGAGGGGTTCTCCTGACAGGATAAATAGCGGAACAGTCTATGATAAATATAATTATATATATATACTTATATATACACTATAAGATAAATAATATACACATATATCCATGCAAATAAATGGAAGTTAATCCAGATCAAGGAATGAATTTAAAAATTTTGAAAAAAAAACTATCAGTAATTATAATCTGGCTGACAGGAATCGTTTATCGGACCGCTTGAAGATAGAAAGGGTCTTCATCAACGAGCAAAAACATATGAAGGCAAAGAAGGATTCAAAACCGTTGGGAAAGCAGAATAGGGGGGTTTTCATAACACACGCTGGAATGCATTGTAATTTTTTCAAATGCGCATTCTGCATTCCAAAATAAAAATAAATTTATTTTTACAAATCAGAAAGCATTTTATTAAGCCAAAAATAAACTCAAAAAAGTTTCCGGTGTAAATATATAAAAAAAAAGTGTAAAAGAGATTATCAAAAATGTTCAAAATATAAAATCCATACTGATTAAAAGCTTTTAATCAAATCCAGCATTCTGCTGTTTCAGCAGATTTTAATAATTACTAATTGTTTTGTTTTTCAAACATGTTAAATTTTCACACACACACACATCACACACACCATATATATATATACTTGATATATATATAGTATTATATATTATTATTATATAATGTTTATAATTTATTTGGGTGTTACAGTCTCAGGTGCACCACCAACTCATCAAAGTCCCATGTTCAGTACACAGATAATGCTGCTATCCGAAGGAGACATGAACAGTCACAGTAGGATATGGATGTAATGTGTGTGCATGTTTTATGTGGGAGAGTTTCACCCAGGGATATAGTGTTTGAGCTCGGAGTACAGGAAGCATGGAGGCTACTTGAAATTATATATATAATACTAAATATATATTAAATACTACTATTTTATTATATATATGGATATATGGTGTGTTGTGTGATGCTGTGTGTGTGTTGTTGTGTGTGTCGTGTGATAAAGTTGAGTTAAAATCGGAAGCGAATCGACTATATGTTGAAAAGAAAATAAAGCGAAAGAACAGTGTTGAATGGATAAAATATCTGATTATATACATTTATTTAACTATACACGTTGATTTCGCCTGTCAAAGAGTTTATCCATGCAATACATTGAGATTCGTATCTTATTTATTATTTATAAATACAAAACTGTGAAAATAAATATAAAACATAATTAGAAAATATGTATTAGAAATGTTTAGTACCACAAAGAGAAATAGCGACCTTCGTCAGAGTAATCCTTATTGTTTTGAATGGAAATCGGTGTAAGTTAAATAAAATAAACAATTCCTATTTTATCCATTCACCACCTCTTCTTTCCCTTTATTTCTTCTTCTTCAACACACACACACACACACTACACCACACACACACACACACACCACCACACCCAACACACACATAACTACTATCATACCACGGTACTACATATATATATATACATATTTATTATATATAACATATACACTATATCACAGAGATAATGCATTTTCATATCCTCACTGTTCAGAGAACAGGTTTTCCCTCCTTAATAAAATTCTCGAAATGTTTCAACCGATTGACTTATACACCCATCAATCAATATACATATATCCCAGCTGAAACACAGCGTATTTCCGGAGGACAAACTTTTGAAAATAAAACAATACACGACCAATGCCTCTATAATTATATATACAGCAGTGGAGAGAGAGTATCACCAGTGGCTTGTCATGGCATCCGCGGCAACTTTTGCGAGAAAAAACTAATAGAAAATTGATTTATATATCGGGTGAACGATAACAAATAAAAATTAAAAATGATAACAGACATAGGAATAAAAAAGAAGATGGTTTTTTATCACATTTCAATATTTTTATGATTAGTAGCATACTAACATTTCTTTTCAAAGTAGCTGGGATCAATGCAAGTCCTTTTTTTACATAGGGATTTAAATGGGGGCATCCCACGAGGATTTAACTCACGATTCAGTAATAATGGATCTGCGGGACTAACTTTTTTAAAAAAATCCCCTTCTACCCAGGCGACGCCGGGTAGCCGCTGCCAGTCTTTAATAAATTTTATTCTTTGTTTTTTTTTTGTTTTTTTCATTTTATATATATATATATATATATATATATATACTATATATATATATATATATATATATGTCACCAACAGACACGTGTTTCGACTTATCAAGTCTCTTCAGTGTGGCTAGACATTTTGTGATCTACCTACAGCCGAGATAGAACTCCGATCGATTCAGCATCATCCGGACTGCTTAACCGTTCGGTCATCGTCACCGTCAGAATGCGAAGGGTATTTTAACTGTTTTAATACACACCTATGTATGTATGTAAAGGCCGTCATAGAGTGCTCCATCCCTTTTATAGGAGAGCGTTGCGTTTACGCTTTAGTTGTCGGTCATCAGAGAAATCCCCTTCAAAGTGCTATATATATATATATATATATATATATATATATATATATATATATATAATTTAATATACCAAGCGTGTTGGTAGATCCTTGCGAGAGAAAAAACCCAGCAGAAAGTTTGATTGTAAAAATATACTACCAAACATCAACCAGGAAGAAAAAAAATTTTGAAAAAAGAAGAAAAGACCAAGATATTGTACCAACAAAAAATAATCTATTGGTATAGTATTTGGCCAAAAGAAAAAACAATTTATATGTATATATATATGTATATAAGATATATATATTCATATAACCGCTAGGAGAAAGCTAATATGTAAAAAGTGCTCGATACCTAAGTAGAGCCAAATAACAAAGATAATCTACTGAGTCAGACGAACCTACTATTAGTTTCGCATAAAGCTCTTCAGGGCTAAAATCTGAGTCAGATTTAGCCCTGAAGAGCTTTATGCGAAACTAATAGTAGGTTCGTCTGACTCATTAGATTATCTTTGTATATATATATATATATATATGTTGTGTGTGTGTGTGTGTGTGTGTGTGTGTGGATTATTTTAATTAATTTAACTTATACGTGTTTCGGTCAGGAGTTTATCCATGTGTACATTATTCAAACTATTATTATTTTTAAATAACCAAATGAAATGAAATAATAATAATAGAAAAAATGTAGAAATGTTCCGCACACAAAGAAATATCGACTTTCCTCAGAGTAAATCCTTATTACATACATACATACATACATATATATATGTATATATATATATATATATATATATATCTGTGTGTGTGTATATATATATATATATATATATATATATATATATATATATATATATATATACACGTATATTAAATCTTGTGTACAAAATGATGAATAGACAATTTTTTAAAAAGGAATCATATTCAATGAAATCCATTTATATATACAGTGTGTCCGGGCACCTCACGTGGTGTAATGGTTAGCAAGCTAGATTCACAAACCATTATTAGTGAGTTCGATTCTCACCGGGCGTCCCATAATTTGGCCTTGTGCCACATCTAAGCTAAGCTTAGTAAATAAGTATATACAGTGTGTCCACAAAGTCTGGGTACATCGAGATTTCACTATTGTATTTATTTCTGTTATTTTTCCGAGAAGGCAGATATGGTAATTGAGCAGTAAATAAAATCATAACATAAACAATTAAATATAAAATATTATAATGTATTAATTTGAAAGCAATTACAATGCAAATAAAAAATAAAAAACAAAAATGATGTTATTTTTTGTCTTATCGATTTCAAGTAAAACTTTATCTTCAGAGACGATTTTCGGAAATGGATGCGTTTTTTTTTTGTTTTTTTTTTGGTCGTTATTTTTTTTTATGTTATAAACACGCGTCTCGTGGTGTTCTTTTTAATATCATAAATATTATTTATTAACATTATTATTAAATAAAATTGTTTTGTTTTAAAAGTATGTGTTAATGTACCCAGACTTTGTGGACACTCTGTCGAATAAACTTTAGGTTCCTCTCGATCTTTTGAAATGAGCATTTTTAACAATCAATAATTTTACAATATTTTTTGAATCTCATAAAATTTAACTGTAGTTAATTTTTTTTATAAATGCATGCACCAGATTTTTTTCGACGATAGAATTCGGTGATGGTTGGTAAATATCAACACTTATTCAAAAAATCTTCGAGATTTTCTCTATTATTTAAATTGTACTCTATTTGTCTATCTATCTATCTATCTAGATACATATTACAATGGTATATATAGGAATAACCTGTATTTTCCAGTATATATCATTGTGATAAATTTGCTCTACTAACGTATTGAGCACTTTATATTTGTTATATCGCTGTCTTATCATTGTGAAACTTGTATCAACTAACCATTGTGACCAATTTCACCGGTAAGTCACCTTTTCAATATATATATATATATATATATATATATATATATATATATTTCATATACAAAATTAGGTAGTTATGAACTTTTGTTTAGTAAATTAGTGTGTCCCAGAAAAAACAGAACCCATAAATTTTGTAATAAAACTGTTAATTTTCCCATTAGACAAATAAACTGGGTTCAGGTTAGGGTTGGGGTTTAGGGTTTAGGGTTAGTTTAATGGGAAAATAAATAATTTAGGTTCTGTTTTTTCTGGGTCACCCTGTTTAGATCTGACCCATAAAATACAGAACCCAAATTATTTATTTTCCCATTAAACTAATCCTAAACCCTAACCCTAACTCTAATTTATTTGTTTAATGGGAAAATTAACAGTTTTATTACAAAATGTGTGGGTTCTGTTTTTTCTGGAACAACCTAATTTACTAAACAAAAGTTCGTAATTACCCAAAATTATATAGATAGATACATGGGCTCATCAGGAGAGAATGTGCAAACCGTTTCGGGGCCTTTCTCTCTACGGTTTAAAAAGCAACACCGGTCCTCCTCACTGATGATGTGAGGACCCTCGCAATATATTGTTTTTTCAATATATCATATTTACACTGTCGGATTAAGTTCCAATTTTATATTTCACATAGATAGATACATATATAGTTAGATAGATAGATAGATAGATAATAACGTATTGAGCAGTTTGTATTCGTTATAATACTGACTTATTCGGTTAATATTTGTATCAACTATTAATATTGCGATTAACTCAATATTTTATTTCCCGTTAAGTCATCCCCTTTATCATATCTAGATAGATAAATATAAGTTAGGGTAGCGTGAACATGAAATCAACGGAGTTTGGTTACTGTCAGTTTTCACCTATGTGATTTTTCAAACCTACTTTGTTTGAAATCGCAATCAGTAACCAACTACCGTTGACTAAATGTCCAAACTTAAATATGCATGATATCCACGATATTGAGCACTCATCTACTTATGAATATACCACTTTATATTATCAATATATATATATATATATATATAAATATATATATATATATATGTTGTGTGTGTGTGTGTGTGGTGTGTGTGTTGTGGTGTGGTGTTTTAAAACCGAATGGGTTAAAATCCTCCTACTATAGTTTCACGCAGTATAGCGAATCTTCAGGGAACTGAACTCCCTGAAGATTCGCTATACTGCGTGAAACTATAGTCGGAGGATTTTAACCCATTCGGTTTTAAAACATATTTAGTTCTTTTATTGAGCACTTTTGAAATCGATTTTAATTAATCCAGAAGTAAATATATTAGTTTGCTTCGTGGATTGTCAATTAACGTATATATAATATATATATATATATATATATATATATATATATATATATATAATATATAACAAAGTGTTGTTATGGGTCCAACGGGAGAAAAATTAAATATTCTATAAAAAAAGATATATGTTTTAAAATTTAAAAAAAATTATTTTTATCTTAAATTTGCGACACGTGTTTCAGATCTTCTTATAATTTCTTCAGGCATTGATTAATCGTGATTAATCAAAGCCTGAAGAAGTTATAAGAAGATCTGAAACACGTGTCGCAAATTTAAGATAAAAATAATTTTTTTTTAAAACATAATCCATTTTGCGGGACCTTCTTTTTATAATAATATATATATATATATATATATAATATATATATATATATGCTTAATTGAGTGACCACTTAAGCAACAGCTAGTACTGTAAGCAACCTGAGATTTGGCATTAAATGACCTAAAAAGGGTTGATATACCATAAAACAACCAACCAACCTGTTCAGCAAATAAACCAACCCAAATCAAACACCTCAACCGTTTTTAGCCATTTGTATTTCTGGGTGTAAAGTGAGGTCATTTTGGTATTATAATCAAGTTGTAAACTGATCTCCCATTTCTTGACCATCTGAAAGCCGTTGTTCTGACTAGATCACCAAAAGTTAAGCAGTGACGAGCCTAATAAAACACGCTTCAAATATCTTAAATTGGGTACACTCCACCTTAAGCACAACCAGCATGTGCACTCACAAAAGCAACCTAGTCATTTCCGGTATGCCACTTAAGCAACCATGCTAGGTACTGTACAAGCCAATCTCCCTCGAGCATTTCTGGGATGATCAAGCATGACATTGACTTTGGTCCATATAAGAGTGACCCGAAATGGGGGCCTAATCACGTGTTTACTTCAAACCATATTAAAATTATAATCATTAATCATATAATATGAACAGACAATGATCGTTTAGAATCGTTAAACAGAAAAGATTAAGGATCTTCCGTTAACACAACCAATGGCATAGACCGGTCACTTGCAATCCACTAATCGTTTTCATAGGAAAGTTTTTGTTCACTACTAGTATATATATAACTATCATAGCCTATATATATAATATTATAATATCAATATTAAAATCAATAATCTATAATATATACTAGTTATATATAGTGCTACTATATCATACAGAGACTAATAAAATAAAATAAACTGAAAACATTATCTTCAAGCAAATTACCAGACTTTTTATATACTAATATATATATATAGATATATATATTATATCCTTGAAGAACATATGAAAGTGAAGATATCTACCAAAAATCTGAAACACGTCGGTCCCGACGTGTCGCGAATGTAAATATTAAAAATGATTCCATAAAAAACATAATCATTTGTGCAGACTTTTTTTTGTTTATGAATTACTTTATTTCTCTATAATTCTCGTTGACCCATAACAAAATTTATATATATCCTATATATAGTATATCATATATAGGTATATTATGGTTACATAAATTATTATTATTATATACAACGACTTAGTTAACGTTAGGTCTTAGGGTCCTGAAGAAAGTGCCGGTTCAATTTGATTGTGAAAACTCATGCGTAGTACCCGCTGTTATTTTCCCTTCTAATAATAATAGTATGTATAGTATGTATTATGCTGCTCGTGTGTTTTTAATACTATTGAGCACTTTTAGAATTATTTTACTGATGCCACTGCGACAGAAAAGATTAAAAAGCGAGCCAATTGCGATATCTTAATATATAATTTTAATGTTACCCAGTTAGTTGTAGGTATATTCAGTCGATACCTTCATATACTTCGTAATATTAATCCTCTATAAATATACTATATTGTGGTAGTATTGTACATTGCGTGTAATGCGAGATGAGAGTGTGAATAATGCAAAATAAATAAAAATAAAATGATAATATAAAATGTGTACATGAATGTAAGAGACAAACAATATAAAAAAATAAAATAAGCTGAGAGAGCAAATAATATGACACCCTCAGGAAAATATAAGCAAATAATAAAATGTTGACAAAGAAATAGTCAAAGTCATAAAAAATGTAAATAAAAAATATATTTAATTAAATATCAGAAAAGGACATAATGAAACAACTATAATAAAAATCGGCAGATAACACAAAGCATTTGAACCAACCGGGGGGCGCAGGGGGATAATCCAAGAAGAAATTAGAAAACTACATACTGGAAGAACGTACTCTTCACATCACTTCCCGTTATTTCATTGGCTAAGTTTTCTAATCTTAACTATTTAGTGAACACATATTTAAGGTAGATAAAATTTACAAGTGTTACTTGTCTCTTACATTATTAATAGAATTCTCTATTAGAGAAGAATTATAATATCACCAAATATTAGCATCATAAATATTATTAAAAAGCAAAACATTAGATAAAAAAGAAAATAAAATAACATAAAAGATACAACGTAATATAAAATAGAAAAAATTGAAATTAATTATAATAAAAAATTACATGACTAAAATAAAATAGACACATCCCACGTACTACACTGTAAGAGACAGACTAATTTTGAGTTAACATAAAACACGACAAAATGAATAAAAATAATATATAATGATTGTATAAATAGAAAAAAGAGACAAACAACTATACAGGGTGAGGAAATAAATAGTATAATTAAATATAAATATTACTAATTAGGCGATAGTTAGTATAAAATGTAGATTAAGTGGTCCACATATACGAAGCGTTCAGGTAACAGCAGGAAGGGTGCGCAGTGAAAAATCTATCAGGACGCTATGGACACCTATTACAATTACTAATAACGATCAAATGATCACCCAGGGGGAACACCAACACCTCCGCAATACCTTGCATGTGATATTAAATATAGCCTATTGTAGAAGTCAACAAGGCCAAAACCTTTACACCATTAAAAATTTTTTATATTTAAAGGTAATTAGATAATGATAAAAATCAATAATTTAATTAATTAATTGAGGTTAAAATAAAACTAATATATATACGAGTAGAATGTGACTGCTAATTAAATAACTAAAGAATATGTTACTTGGTAAGTGGATATAAGCTTCTACTGTTACAGACAACACAAAACAACACCTATATCTGCCGTTATTATATATAGATCTTGTGTGTGTGTTTATAATTTATAAAATTAATATATATATATTACGTGTGTGCTGACATAATATATACTATATTAATGCTTGTCGTTTCTGAAATTGATATGTAAAAAAAAAAGACAAAAGGGTGATATTTATATTATATTATATATGAAATATATATATATTATATATATATACTATATTATTAATAGTATTATCAGAAGTTAAAGTAAACAAACAAACGTGTTTATTTTATACTGGCTATTTAAGCCGACCAATTTTGAGATGGAGGAATAGTGCTTAATTGAAGTGCATGACCCTTAATATATTAGAAAATAATCATAGTTTTAATGTATAATGAATCTAGGCATGGCTTATAGATACACAAAAATAAATTACAAAGGACATCATACGAATCAAAAAATGTCACAAAATTCCCCACTGAAAAATATAAGTTCACGAATGATATACATTAAAAGAGCGGAAAATATAGAACATACAATAAAAATTAATCATAAATTCGATATAGCACTATACACTAAAATTAGAAACATATAATAAGGACCACGCTTCTTTAAAAATTACAAAATGAACAATATAACATAATTATTTCAAAACACCAAATACCACGTTAAAACGACAGCATTCAAATTAAAGACAACAAAATCATACCAAAACATATATAAAAGAGAAAATATAATGAAAAAAATAAAACAATAGTTCACAAAAAAATGAGATGAAACTATCATATATCGAACGCTTATAAACACGTCACATCATACAGGTACACACATTAAAAACACAAATTACAAAATACAAGCGAATGAATAAAGAGAAGTAAGAGAAAATAGATGAGAAAAAATATATATAATAACTGTCATGACAATATCAATTATCAAGACAATGACAAGCGGAAGAACACGAGAATCTCAGTACTCACTTTCAAAAAATAATACACAACACATGAGAAAACTATAAAAATAACAGTTACACAAACAACAAAAACACTACATCATAAAAATAATTTATATTATAATCTATAAAACATTAATCAATACATATAAAAAATCCACAAAAAAAAATACAACTATACACACAACCACAATTAGAATAAGCACGCTCAGATAAACCAGAAAAAAACCAGCTTCATTCAGAAGATCGACATAAAATAAATTCATCATTACTTATTTGGAAAAACATTATACAATTTTATTGTCGATTTAATTACTCCATATTTACTCCACACGTATATCATGAATATATCTCACAATGTTACAAAAACAACAACGAGCGAGGGCACCATTAAATATTACGATACTCTTATTTCACCTACATATGTATAATACTATAATAATTAATACTTGTAAATATCGTTATATATATGTATTATAGTTTTCTTATTGTATAAAATAGTGATCGCATGTGTTTCCTAAATTTCCTGTAACGGAGAACCTACATACTCTCTATATCTCAAGTCCCACAATTCTACTTATGTTGAGTCGAACATCAGCATTTTCTCAGTGATCTTTTATTTATCACTATTTAAACCTCAATTAATTGAGACTAAAATGTTTTACATTATTAAGATACTTTGTAATAACCAAAATATCTACAATACTAACATAACAAGCAATTTATATTTCATACTATAGCATACAAAATAGCGGCTTATACCCACGGAAGGGCTAATTCTGCATATTGATACAAAATATCGAAATTTTAATCAAATATGTGAACTTCTTCTAGATTATTTTTTATCTGATTGTCTTATACGTGTTCTCTCGGTCTTATATTTTACCATGAATGCCATATACAGCAAACCACATCTCTTTCAATGAATGCTAAATGAAATCCATTACAAACAAGATATAAATAACTTCATTTTATTTCTACTTACTCCTTTTAAACTAGAATACTTAAATTAGAAAACCCAATAACAATGAAACCAGCGAGTGATGGAAGAGTAAGTTTAACAGTTGTTCTATTTTTCTCGTTATCAGACCCCCTCTGTTTTCAAAACCTTTTTATCCTGCATCTTATTTAGCCATCATAGTTCTTTCTAAGTTTTAATAGTCCAATATGTTTATTTAACATTAACACCCTTAAATACTTGCACCCGGAAGGTTTCACTATAATTTGCTAGGTCAATAATTAACTAATAATCAATAATAAATAATAATACCTATATAATTGTATACTATATTAGAGCCATAAATTAAATATAATGTAATGTATATCTTTTATTAAATGGGAACGTATTTCCGTGTGATTTTCTCCTGTCTGTCTGCAAACCAAAACTCAACGTCACCATCAACCTGTTCACAACTCCTTAGTTCAACTTTACAGTCTAATATTCTGAATATGGATTACAACATATATCACGTAAATAAATCAATTATATCTATCAAGCAACTAAAATTAAAGCGACAATTCATCTTATCTTATTTATTAGTAAGGTCTTATTATAATCTACCTTGAGATAAAGCATTTTTCCCCAAAAACACGCCCATAATCATAATGTACCTTACATATTAAATGACTCTTGTGCCAGGGCATGGTGTGTTATATATCATTAAACGCAAAATAAATGGTTTATATTTTATCTATACGTATTATAGTT
>JALAJA010000164.1:95000-105857 GCA_023376005.1 Doryteuthis pealeii | reverse complement strand
TAACAAAAATAAGACGGATTTTTTGTGCATTAGAATTCAGTGTAAGATTTATTAAAAAAGTTATCATGATATATTACACCCAAAGCTTAAGTTTTTATACTAGTAGTTTTTGATTTCATTAAAAAATTTAGTCATTTCATGTGTTGTTAATCAATAAGAATTTTCTTAAGTTTTAAAACTTTAAACGAAAGACACGTTTAATGAAAGGGAACAGTTTTATCTTAAAAGTTTGTTTACTCAGAAGCGAAATGCAAGATAATGTTATTTAATGAAAACTAGTTTTATTTACAAATAGTTTTACGGTTTATTTAAATAAAGGATGTTGAGACCAAGTACCAAGTAAATAGCTATCTTTAAAAATTTAAATCGAAAACTATTTTAATATAAAAACTTAAGCCTTTGGATTGTAATATAAGTAAACAAACTTAAAAAAAAAATTTACAGTAAAAACTCTAATGCAAAAAAAACAAAAAACAAACCAGGTTTTACGGGTGAAAGCAAAAGGTGTTCCCTTTCAAAATAGCCCCAGCTGGGGTGTGCTTATTGATTACTTAGTTTTAATCACTTAGGGAGAGGTGAACGTAAATAATAATTCCATTTACCTATACAATTATAAACACTTTTCAGACCTTCAATAGCATTTTTTATTCCATGGGCAAAAATGCTTATAAACCAATTTTTAGGAGCTAAGGAAGCTCTAGAACTCATTTACAGACAAAAATAGATTACAAAAAGTCGCCATTTTCGCGACCCCCCTCAAATTTGGAGAGCTAAATGACATAACTCAGCGAATTCTTGTAATGAAGCTCAAATTTTGGGAATTGTCTAACTTTAAACAAAAAATGTGCGCCCTATATGCCGTCAAATACGGTATATATATTAAAATATAATATATAATAATATATATATATATATATGAATCTCAATCCAATGATATTTGAAGCAGTCTTTACTATAATATAGAAAAATTATTATCAATATATTAATGTGGTGTGACCCCAAGCCCAACCCCAGCGTCGCATCTTTTCCTGAAGCCGCAATTGGGAAACGATCAATTAAATAAACAGGGAACTGAATTAAACCGATGGGGCCAATGATTACGAGTCTTCTCCTCCTCCTCCCTCCTAGCCCCCCTCCTCTTCGTCTTCTAAAAGCCCCCCCTCCCCCTCTATCGATGCGAGACTGTCGCTAGGTCTTCGCTCTCCCCGGGGCAAAGAGAAGACGCACAGTCGGCAGAGCGTCTTTCTGCAAGGAGGAGGAGGTGGGGATATGTCGAGCGGAGTAAAGGAAGCGGTGTGTGAGTGGGTGGAGGTGATGCTGAAACGACCGAATGATAAGTTGATTTTGAGTGGAATTATCGCGGAGCCTTCCGATATCCGAAACTGTGGAACATTGGCTGAAAACGGGGAGGGGCGGAGGTGTTGATGAGAGCTGATTAGTAGATTCGAATCGATGGTTTCCTTGACAACAACCCACATCTCTCTCTCTCTCTCTCTCTCTCTCTCTCTTTCGGTCTCTTTGTCGCTCACTTCTTCTTTCATCTCGACGTCTTTCTTTTTCATGATCTCTCTCTCTCTCTCTCTCTCGCTTCTCTCTCTCTGTTGTGTCTCTGTCTGACCCTCTCTCTCTCTCTCTCTCTCATCTCTGACCACACCACACACTCTCTCTCTCTCTCTCTCTCATCTGTCTATCTTTCGGTCTCTTTTCGCTCACTCTTTCTTTCTATCTCGACGTCTTTCTTTCATGATATCTCTCTCTCTCTCCGGCTCTGCCTGACCCTCTTCACTCTCCTCATCTCCTCTCTCTCTCTCTCTTCTCTGTGTCTCTGTCTGACCCTCTCTCTCTCTCTCTCTCTCTCTCTCTGACAACACACACACTCTCTCTCTCTCTCTCTCTGTCATATTCTTTTCGGCTCTTTTTTCGCTCACTCTTTCTTTCTATCTCGACGTCTTCTTTTCTCTCTCTCTCTCTCTCTCTCTCTCTGTCTGATCCCCCCCTCTCTCTCTCTACTCTGACACACACACACTCTCTCTACTCATCTTTTTCGGTCTCTTTTCGCCACCTCTTTCTTCTATCTCGACGTCTTTCTTTTTCATGATCTCTCTCTCTCTCTCTCTCTCTGCCTGATCCCCCCTTCTCTCTCTCTCTCGTTCATTCTGCCTCTCTCCCCATCTCCTTTATCTCTTCTCTTTTTTCCCGGCTCTTCCACGTTCTCCCTCGCTCTCTTCTTTCCTCTCATCCTTTCCTCTCCCTCCCCCCCTTCTCTCTCTCTCTGCTCTCTTCTCTCTTCTTCCATCACTATTTTCTTGCTCTTGAGGTTCCAATCCTCAAGTTTATGTGATCAAATTTTCGGTGTTCGAGATAAACCCCCACGGTGTCCCCCATTAGAGTGTCTTAATATTATTGAAGATTATTACACCTAGGTATGCAGTATAACAATTCCTATACCTAGGTAGTAATATCTCACCAACAGAAAGCGAGCCTTAATACACGAATAGGAAAGGCATGTCGGCCACAAACAAATTATCACTCATATGGAAATACACTATTTCTCTGAATTTTGAGAGAGCTGATTAATGTAGAATTATGGGATTAGTCGGAAACTGACAAGTTAAAGCGACAATTCTCCAGGCGTGGTTTTATTCAGTACTCGTTAGGCTGCACCACATTGGACACTAACAAGGCACCCTTTGAGAATAAACTAGTGGAGCTGCACGAGAATGTTGCGGGCATCTGAACAAATCACGAAAACAACACCCCACAGGAAACAACTGTATGGCCACCTCCCCCCATCTCACAAAACCATTCCAGTGAGACGGACAAGGCATGCTGGATACTGCTGGAAAAGCAAGACGAGCTCATAAGCGACGTTCTCCAGTGGGGAAACCAACACATGGGCATGCTAGTGTGGGCGCCCACCAAGACCTACATTGACCAACTCGCGTAGGATGCTGGAGGCTGCACAGAGGACCTTCCTGGGTCAATGAATGATAAGGAGGTTTGGCGAGAGATTGTATGAATATCCGTGCTGATTGAGCGACATGCATGATGATGAATTAAATGGATTGATGATGATTACATGACCACCGAGGTTGATATGCGTAAAAAAAAAACAAACAAAAACAAATTGATTACAGCAAAATAAAACCCCTAACATTTTTGAATACCCCAATTACCAATAGAAGTATTCGGCAATAAAATAAACCAAGGGTGACATGCGTAAAAAAACCCAAACCAAACCAAACAAACAATAAAGAAATTAATGTTCTGTTAAAGTAGAAAGAAAGGATATTTATAATTTAGTTGTCGGGTGCGGCACCATGACAGACATATGTAATCTATGCGGGCCCTCATGACAGACATATGTAAACCCATGTGGCTCAAGGGTCTACTCAGTTGAGATGCCTGAGTTAAGCAACAATGTACCGGCCACTGCTTAGTTGGTGACCTCTTAATACCAGCAAGGTGACGACAAAACAAATAACAATGGAATATTGCCGACAATCTCATTAGCATAAACCATATAATGAATAAATCATAAAGAAATTATGATACTACCGGTCACCCGTGGGCATTGTTAATTGAATAATTATTGACCCTTAAAAATAGGTTCAACGTTAAGTGACTGTGCTTGTGAAAAGGCGAAGAGCGGAAGAACATAAGTGGTTAGGTGACGGAGAGACTGAGCGAGAGAGAGGGAGAGGAGAAGTGAAGGGAAAGAGAGAGAGAGCAGAGGAGAGGACGACGAGAGAGATGAGGAGAGAGAGAGAAGGAGCGTTGTGTGTGTGCGTGTGTGGTAGAGAGAGGAGAGAGAGGGGGGGTTTGTGCGTGTGATAGAGAAGAGGGCGGAGAAAAGGTATATTGTGTGTGTGTTAGAGAGAGAGAGAGAGAGAGAAGAGGAGAGAGAGAGAGAGAGAGAGAGAGAATGTGTGTAGTAAAGTTGTGAGTGTGTGCTGTAGATTAGAGAGAGTCAGAGACTGTATGTGTGTTGTGATTAGGAGAAAAGACAGTTGTATATGTATGTGTGTGTGTGGTAGAGAGAAGAGAGAGTGTGTGTGTGTTGTGTGTGTGTGTAGCAGAGAGAGAGAGAGAAGAGAGAGAGTGTTGGTGGTGTGTGTGTGTTGGTAGAGCGAGAGAGTGTGTGTTGTATGTGTGTGTATTTATGTGTGTATGTGTGTGTGTGTGCGTAGAGAGAGAGAGAGCCGGTGTGTGTGTGTGTGTGTGTTATTGTGTGTGTGTGTGTGTGTGGTAGAAAGAGAGAGGGTGTGTGTGGTGAGTGTGTACTGTGTGAGATAGAAAGAGTGTGTGTATGTATGTGTGTGTGGGTAGAGATGAAAGAGTGTGTGTGTGTGTGGTGTATGCTGTATGTGTGTGAGAGATAGAAAGAGAGAGTGTGTGTATGTGTGTGTGTGTATGTGCGTTGAGAGGGTGTGTGTGGTGGTGTGATGTGTGTGTGATATATGAAAGAGATGGAGAGAGAGAGAGTGGTGTGTGTTGTGTGTGTGTGTGTGAGAGAGAGAGAAGAGAGAAGGACAGAGAGAGATGAGAGAGAGAGAGAGAGTAAATTCCTGATTTTGATTCACCCCACCACCGGGACTACCAGCACCAAACTCTGGTGCGTCCACCCGTATCCTCGTCGTTCCCATTCTCCAGGCTTCGTCTTTGCCTTAGCCCACCTGATTCATCGCCCACCTCCTCCTCCTACCACCACTATCACCATCGTTCCCCCCTCCACCACCCTCGCTCACTTGTAGCTGCAATCAAGAGTCATTCTTCGACCAGCAAATGGCTGCACGTGGTCCCCCAATTATTCGCTTGGTGTTCTGTTTACGAACATCTCAATTAGAATCTTGGTCATTCTCTCACTAGATGACCACTCACTGACCAGTGCCCCCCCCCCCATCGATCAGTGAAAGATACAATGGTCCAGTACCGCCTACCTATTACTTAAGCATAACATTTATTATTAGACAAGCAAAATAAAAAACGCCCACCGGGCGATGTAAAAATAGATTTTTGAAAAATATTGCCTGAGGGGTGGGAGTTAAAAATTTCAATGTCGCGAGTTTGTACCCTAAGTAAGTAAAATTATCAAATTCATTAAAGGATTAAAAAAAAAAAAATTTTGAAATGTAAAACTTTAAATAGTATTAAAATAAACAAAACTTATATAAATATATAAATACCAGTTCATGATTTATTAAAACTTGTTTAAAAACAATGAGACTGTCTAATGTGCATGTTCAAATTTTGAGTTATTTATTCTGTTTATGACGATTTGGATAATGTGACGTAAGCAGTGACGTAGTTTTTGTTTACAGACAAAAACCGGAAGCGAATCTTCATTATTAATAGCCAAGCAAAATAAAAATTAAAAAACACTTCCAGCGCGTGTAAAAAAGTTAATTTGGTCCAGTACCTGTACCTATTACTAAGCATAATATATATCTAGACAAGCAAAATATTAAAAACCTTCAAAAATTAATTTGGTTCAGTACCTAGTACGTATTACTTAAGCATAACATTTATCATTAGACAAGCAAAAAAAAAAAAAAAAAAAAAAAAAATGAAAATAAAAAAAACACCTTCCGGCGGTGCATAAATTAATTTTTGAAAGATATTGCCTGAGTGGAGTGGAAGTAAAAAAAATCTAATGTCAGAAGGTTGCATCTGTTGATTATTCATTAATAACTGGTAGCGCCACCTGAATTGTTGAGGGAATTACAAAAAGAAAAGGGAATTAATTATTGCCTATTTAATAATACCGTATTTGATGCAATAAGATATAAGACGCACCCGCATTTCAGCAGGTCAGATTCAGGAAGAAAAGTTTTTAGTGTATTTAAGATATATTTGTTGAAAACAGCTAGCTGTGCATTACACAAGCAGAAACATAGCTGTATAAAGCAATTTGGCAGTACAGGCAAGCAATAAGCATACACAAGACATCTAATAGCAATAATAATAATAATAATAATAATAATAATAAAATGCCTAAGGAAAGGTCTCAAGCTCACCTATGATGTATAAGACGCAGGGCAATTTTTTGAGCCGAAATTTTGGGGAAAAAAGTGCGTCTATTATGTCGTCAAATAAAAGGAAGCGCGTGGTGTAATGGTTAAAGCCATGGGAAATGGACTCGTCGCCCGAGTTCAAATCCTGGACGTGGTAATTTCATTTCACTTAGCGCTAATAAACCTTGGGAAAGGTATGATCCTACTCTCCCACCAGCTGTGAGGTAAATAGTAAGGGCAGATTGGGCTCTTTAAACCTTGGTTAGGCAACCGGTCTAGGAAAAGGAAAACTCTGAATTCAAACCTGTTAAACTCCGCTTAAGAAATTAACCTTGTGTCGCATCCTGCTCGTGTGGAGGGGTTGGTAAATATATATATGTCGTCAAATACGGTATTTGAATATTTTACACAAAATCGTGGATACTTATTATTTGTAAACTTTTAGTTAACCTATTGATACTGAAAAAATGACAATTTTCTTGTTGTAAAAATTTTCTCTTAAAACTCTAAACGTTTGATAACTTTAAATATATTATTAAAATAAAACAAAACTATATGTAAATATATAATACCGGCAACACAAACTTGTTTTAAAAAGACAATAGGAACCGTAAGTTTGCATACTCAAATTTTAATGTTATATAATAAAACGTTGTTCTTTATTCTATGTATTGACGATTTGGGGTAATGTGACGTAAGCAGTGCTGTAGTTTCGGTTACAGACAAATAGAGACTAATCTCCATTATTGATAATATAAATAGATTAGATATATCTTATTATATGAGATTTATGTGTCTGTCGTCTGTAACTGAAACTACGTCACCACCAACGTCCAAAATCCCTTATCTATTTACATTATGTTCTCATAATATTAAATAATCATTATTTAATCTTAATTAGCATCTTATTTATAATAATATATTAAGGTCTAGCTAGATAAATTTGTCT
Source organism: Doryteuthis pealeii (assembly GCA_023376005.1). NCBI lineage: Eukaryota > Metazoa > Mollusca > Cephalopoda > Myopsida > Loliginidae > Doryteuthis > Doryteuthis pealeii. The sequence goes on along the minus strand of JALAJA010000164.1, from coordinate 98,894 downwards.
CAAAAATATCAAATATAATTAATGTTTTAAAACCTGCAATGTGGTTTGGGTTTTGTTTTGTTTTACGGCATATCAACCTCCAGTGGGTCATTTTAATGCCAATAAAGTTTTGAAATAATTCATTCTTAATGGATAATACAACTTTTTTATAATACATTTTTCTATCTAACCCATAATGGGACCCTAACAGGTACTACCACTCCGGGTCAGAGTACCAAGGAGCAATGGTGATAAAGGGGTGCTCCACATTCCCCAAACCTCCATAACTGGAAACCTCACCATCAGATAGAGTTTCACGTCATCACAGGACATATAGACCTCAGCCACGCCTTCTAGCACCCATATGATAAAAAGGTGGGGCTGCCATAAGGGTAATAGGGTTTGGGAAATCATATAGTGCTAGGCTTGACGTGACCAGCCGATTGATCGGAGGGGCCTCTCGACCGCCCGGTCTAGACCAAAGTGGAGTATTGCAAGTCATGAACGCTCATCCACATGGGCTCTATCCTTAAACATCACGGGTCACCCACGGCCAACAGGTGGCCCCATTGGGGGAGTCTTACCCCTCTGCAGAGGTGCAGTCGGTGCATTCTAACGCCCCAGCCGACAGGGACGGCAATGTGTGTTATATATCATTTAAGAAATAAATGTTTCATATATATAGTGCGGTAATTTGCATACTGTTTAACAAATCGTGTTTAATAAATAATACTTGATATTATTGATTTCTCATTATTATTGTTTCAAACGTATTAAAAGCAATTCTATGTATAATTTTATATTGAAATCATTAGAATAAAGTAAGAATAAGTAATATTTTTGTTCATATTAATTTCATTAACTTTTTCTAATTCAATAAAATATTTCGATATATTAAACTTGAATAATTGTTCTGGGTAGGGCTTCTTTTTTTTTGCTAGTATATATTAATGCAGCGTAGGTGTTGCCTATTCTGAATCTTTCAGAATTCGTTTTCTATCTTAATTCACCTCCTTTTGACGGGCTAGACGGGCGGTCAGAGAGCCCCCTCCGATCAATCGGCTGTCACGTTAAGCTCTAGCACCTATATGATTTTCCCAACTCTATTGCCCTTATGGGCAATCCCCAACCCCTTTTTATCATATGGGTGCTAGAAGGCGGTGACTGAGGGTCTACATGTCCTGGGAATGACGTTAAACTCTATCTGATGGTGAGGTTCCAGTTTTTGGAGGTTTGGGGAATGTGGATCACCCCTTCATCACCATGTTCCCTGGTCTACTCTGACCCGGAGTGGTAGTACCTGTAGGGTCCCATCTCTGGGTTAAATAGAAAAACATGAGTTTATAAATAAAATTGATATCATTAAGAATGAATTCATTTTCAAAACTTTAATAATAATTTGCATACCGGTTTAATAAAAACTGTGTTTAATAAATAATTACTTGGTGTTATTATTTCTAATATAATTGTTTTATTCTCAAGCGTATTAAAAGCAATTCTATGGATAATTTATATGTTGTAACCAATTAGAACAAGTAAGAATAATATAATATTTTTGTGTTTGTATTTTAATTTCATTAGTCTTTCTAATTCAAATAATATATATATTTAAAACTTAAATACTTGTGCGCAGAGGGCGCATTTTTGCTAGTGCTGCTAATAATGGCGCTTTCTTTTTGGCAAAAAAAATCCTGCAAGTAGCACCTTCAAACAGGTCACCAATACACTGGTACTATGTAACACAGTACTACCAGTTTCATAGTAACCCTACTTATTTGTTGGTGGAGAAGGTGGCTAAAACCCAACAGAACAAAAAAAAAAAACAAGACCTGTTAAAGGGCGGATGAAGCTCTTTGCTCAATGGTCAAATCTAGCACTTTTATTTCTAGTCAAACCCCTCCTTATCTTATTATATAATGGAGATTATGTGTTTGTCTGTCTGTAAACCGAAACTATATCCCTACTCAAGTCACAATTCCCTTTGTTATTTACATCACATTCTCTATGATTTTATTATATTTAAACTTCAATTATTAATAAAATTGTTTTACATTATTTCACTGTTGACCATATCTACATACTAATAACATGCAATTGTATTTATATATACAACAAATAGAGGTTTACTGTGTGAACGGAAAGGCTAATTTGCTATTGATATTAGAAATTTGATTTTAATAAATATATGCTTAGTATTATTGATTTCTAATGTTTTGGTTATCTTATGAATATGAGCAAAATCTCTTCAATAAATCTTAAAAGAAATCCCTCAACAAGAAGAAATAACTGTAATATTATTCTTTACTTCCTATTTTTAACTAAACAGTTTAATTAGGAAAATTTACCAATGAAAGACGGAGTAACGGAAAATGATGAAGAGTTAGTTTCAAAGTTTGTTCTATTTTTCAAATCATACCCCCTCTGTTCAAATCTTTTATCTACATTCTTATTCAGTTTCATTAGCCTTTCTAATTTAATATGATATATTATTATAAAATATAACTAAAATACTTGCACCCGGAGGGTGCATATATTTGCTAGTATATCTAATGTTTATTGTGTGGATAATTTGTATACGGTTTTAATATACTGGCTACTACTATAACACAGTACAACCAGTTTCAAGAACCCTACTATTTTGTCTGGTGAGAAGGGTGGCTAGAACCAACAGAACAAATTAAAACAAGACCTGTTAAAGGCGAAGAAGCTCTTTGCTCAATGGTCATCTAACACTTTATTCTAGTCAAACCCCTCTTATAATTATGTATACTAGCAAATATCTTGCACCTCCGGGTGCAAGTATTTAAGTTTTAATGTAATGAAATATCGTATTAAATTAGAAAGTCTAATAAGAATGCCAGATAAAAAGATTTGAAACAGAGTGGGGTTATAATAGAAAAATAGAAATGAAACTTACTCTTCCATCATTGCCGTCTTTCATTGCTGAATTTTACTTATTTAACTATTTAGTTAAATTAGGAATAAAGAATAAAATTACAGTTATTTTTCTTGTTAATGGTTTCATTTAAGATTCATTGAGAGATTTTTGCTTATATTCATTAAAATAAAACCAAACAGTTAGAAATCAATAATACTAAGCACATATTTAATAAATTCACATTTTAAAATATCAATATGCAAATTAGCCTTCCGTTCACACTGCAAACCGCTATTTTTTGTATATATAAATACAATGCATGTTATTAGTATGTGATATGGACAACACTAATAAAAAGGTGAAAGCAATTTTATTAATAATTTGAGGTTTAAATATAAATAAATCATGGAGAATGTGATGAAAATAACTATGTTAATTGTGACGATTAGTAATATAGTTTCGGTTACAGACAGAAAAACACACAATCTCCATTATAATAAGATAATGTGGCATTTGTATACCGGTTTTAACAAAACCGTGTTTTAATAGATAATTACTTGATGATATTAATGTCTAATATAATTGTTTTTGTTCTCAAACGTATTAAAAGAATTTCCTATTATATAATTTTATATTGAAATCAATTAGAATAAAGTAAAAATAAGTTTAATCTTTTTTGTGTTCGTATTTAATTTCATTAGTCTTTGTAATTTAATATGATATTTAATCATATTAAAACTTAAATACATGTGCCCAGAGGGCATATATTTTTGCTAGTAGAAATAATTCATTTATATATCTAGATAAAAATTAGAATATTTTGGGATAAACTATTTTAATGTTTTAAATGTATGTCACGATGTCATTGTTTCTATTACTTTAACTTTTAACCTAATTAATCAAGTCATTTTATAATTTAATAAACATATTACAACTCATTCAACTGTGGCATATGGAAACCTAATAGATTGCAATGGAGTTATCAGAATAATAATTGATTAGAATAATTTTATTTTGTTATTGTCAAAAAGAACTAC
>JALAJA010000164.1:60000-92500 GCA_023376005.1 Doryteuthis pealeii | reverse complement strand
AAAATCAATGGGACTTGCTTACTTACAGTTTCTCAAACCCTAACTTAAATATGTGTACGAAGCAAATGTCTGTATAGTGTATATATATATCTATCTATCCATATCTTATCAACATTTTAAATTGATTTATAATTTTAATAATAAAAGACTATGTAGACTAAATAAATACACATTACTTGATCAGTTAGATATTTGTCACTATAAAAACCGTCACATTAAATTTGTATGATTGATAGAAGAGACAAAGAAAATGTTTCGATGATATATTATTAATAAAACATGGTCATTAGAAGAAAAGTCTTGTCCGATACAAATACCATTTATCTAATCCATAAAGACAACATGTAAGTTGAGAAATATATAAACAAAATATCATTCGTGAGTGTGTCTAAAATGTCAAATGTTGTTTTGGACCAAGTAACCAATAAGCACCCCAGCTGGGGTCTGTTTTAAAAGAAACACCTTTTGCTTTTCAATGTAAACTCCCAGTTGTTTGTTTAAAAACAACAGGCAATTTTTTTGCATTAGAATTTCACTGTAAGATTTTAAAAAAAGTTTGTTCATGTATATTTACAATCCAAAGGCTTAAGTTTTTATACTAATATAGTTTTTGATTTTAATTTAAAAAATAATAGTTATTTATTGGTTACTTGGTACCAAGATCCTTTTATTTAAATAAATATAAAAACTATTTTGTAAATAAAAACTATTTTCATTGAAATAAACATATCTGCATTTCTCTTCTGATTAAATAAAAAATATTTTAGTATAAAACTGTCTTCAATATAAAAACATGTCTTTCGTTTAAAGTTTTTAAAACTTAAGAAAAATTCTTATTGAATTACCAACAACAACATGAAATGACTAATTTTTTTTAATGAAAATCGAAAACTATTTTAGTATAAAAACTTAAGCCTTTGGGTTGTAAATATACATGAACAAACTTTAAAAAAATCTTACAGTGAAATTCTAATGCAAAAAAAAATCGTTTGTTGTTTGTTAACAAACAACCGGGAATTTACAGTGAAAAGCAAAAGATGTTCTTTTCAAAACAGCTCCCAGCTGGGGTGCTTATTGATTACTTGGTCCCATAAATGGAACCCTAACAGGTACTACCATTCCGTGTCAGGGTGAACCTGGGAGTAATGGCGAGGAACGGATACTCGACATTCCCAGAGCTTCAGAATTAGAACCTCAATCATCAGATAGAGTTTAACGTCATCATCATCAGAGACATTAAGACCTTCAGCTACCGCCTTCCAGAACATATATGATAAAAGGGGTTGGGGTTGCCATAAGGGCAATAGTGTTGGGACAATCATATAGGTGCTAGGACTTGACGTGACTGCTAGTCTACACTAATTGACGGCCGAAGTACAGATTGAAAAAAATTGACACAACTTATTCACATTTATTATTAGATATATATTCGCAATATATATATATATATATATATATATATATATATATATATATATATATATATTGCGAATATATATCTATATAAGTAATTGGTAATTTGCTTGAAGCATTATTAAGTATGTTATAATATACTAGCAAATTTATGCACCCTCCGGGTGCAAGCTTTTAAGTTTTAATATAATAAAATATCATGTTATATTAGAAAGGCTAATAAAACTGAATAAGAATGCAGATAAAAGGATTTGGAACAGAGGGAGTATAATCGAAAAATAGAACAACTTTGAAACTAACACTTCCATCATTTTCCATTACTCCCGTCTTTCATTGGTAAATTTTCCTAATTTAACTATTTAGTTAAAATAGGAAGTAAAGAATAAAATTACAGTTATTTCTTCATGTTAATAGATTTCTCTTAAGATTTATTGAAGAGATTTTTACTTATATTCATTAAGATAAAACCAAACAATTAGAAATCAATAATACTAAGCATATATTTATTAATATGAATTTTTTAAGATCAATATGCAAATTAGCCTTCCCATTCACACTGTAAACTGCTATTTTGTTTATATATAAATACACTTGCGTGTTCTTAGAGGTTGTAGATGATGGTCAACAGTATTAATAAATGTACAAAAATTGTTTTCATTAATCATTGAGGTTTAAAGATAAAAATAAAATCATGGAGAATGTCATGTAAATAACAAAGGGAATTGTGAATTGAATAGTAATATAGTTTCGGTTACAGACAGACAAACCCACAATCTCCATTATAATAAGATTAATGATTTGAATTTTGTACTGCATTGGCAATTAATTTTGTTTAAGGATGGTTTGTATTGTTTTATGTATAAAGCTTCTAGTATTTGGAGTTTTTGTTTATTTTTTTCTTTGTACAGAGTGTGTGTATTTTCCGTTAGAAAACAATATAAACCATCCTTAAACAAAATTAATTGCCAATGCAGTACACACACTTTAAAAATGCCTATAACTCCTTTCTCATCAATTCTTCTCCTTCCAGCCTACACATTAATATAAAAAAAAAAGTGGAATACATCACCCCTGATGATGGCACTTCGAAATGCCGAAAGTACTCGGGACCTGAACTTTGGTGGACTTATCCACGAATTCCACTCAAACATTAAAAAGTTGGCCAGAAAACTGGAAAAGATAAAAAATAAAATTGTTAAACAGATGTGTCTTTTGTTTTAATTCTAGTTGTATAAATGAAAGAATGCTGCCCAAACACACACACACACACACACACACACACACACACATATATATATATATATATATATATATATATATATATATATATATATATATACTGAGTTATTGTGATATATAATAACTTTTGAGAGGGGTCATTAATAGAAAACAACCTTTTTCACATTCTATGGGACTTTTTATCAAAGCATTGAATTAGTTATCATAAAAATATTGGAGTGGATAAAATAATGTCTTACCTTTGTAAAGTTTGTTGAGAATTAATCGATTTTTTTTTAAGATATAAAAATTCGATGTTTTTGATAAAAAAGTCCCATAGTTAAATATATTTTTTTCTATAATTTCCAAAAGTTATTATATATCACAATAATACTAGAATATATATATATATATATATATATATAATATATATATGTGTATGTGTGTGGTGTGTGTTGTGTGTGTGTGTGTTGTGTATATTTGGCAGCATTCTTTCATTTATACTGTAGAATTAAACAAAAAGACACATCTCCTGTTTAACAATTTTATTTTTTGATTCTTTTTCGGAGTTTTCTGGCCAACTTTTTAATGTTTGAGTGGAATTCGTGGATAAGGTCCACCAAAGTTCAGGTCCCGAGTACTTTCGCACTTCAAAGTACCATCATCAGGGTGATGTGATTCCAGTTTTTTTTTTTATATTAATGTTGGCAGGCTTGGAAGGAGAAGAATTGATGAGAAAGGGAGTTATATGCATTTTAAAAATGTGTGTACTGTATTGGAAATTAATTTTTGTTTAAGGATGGTTTGTATTGTTTTCTAACGGAAAATACACACACTCATTGTACAAAGAAAAAAAATAAACAAAAACTCCAATACTAGAAGCTTTATACATAAAAGAATACAAACCATCCTTAAACAAAATTTAATTGCCAAGCAGTACAAAATTCAAATCATTAATCATTTATTATAATTGGAGATTGTGGGTTTGGTCTGTCTGTAACCGAAACTATATTACTATTCAATTCACAATTCCTTTGTTATTTACATCACATTCTCCATGATTTTATTTTTTATTTAACCTCAATGATTAATAAAATTTTTGTACATATTAATTACTGTTGACCAATCTACATACTAATAACACGCAAGTGTATTTATATATACAACAAAAATAGCAGTTTACAGTGTGAATTGGGGAAGGCTAATTTGCATATTGATCTTAAAAAAATTGATATTATGAATATATGCTTAGTATTATTAATTTTCTAATTGTTTGGTTTTATCTTAATGAATATAAGCAAAAATCTCTTCAATTTAAATCTTAAGAGAATTCCATTAACATGAAGAAATAACTGTAATTTTATTCTTTAACTTCCTATTTTAACTAAATAGTTAAATTAGGAAAATTACCAATGAAAGACGGAGTAATGGGAAAATGATGGAAGTGTTGTTTCAAAGTTGTTCTTATTTTTCGATATATCCCTCTGTTCCAAATCGTTTATACTGCATTCTTATTCAGTTTACTAGGCCTTTCTAATTTAACATGATATTTTATTATATTAAAAACTTAAAAAGCTTGCACCCGGAGGGTGCATAAATTTGCTAGTATATTATAACATACTTAATAATGCTCAAGCAAAATTACCCAATTACTTATATAGATATATATTGCAATACATATATATATAATATAATATATATATATATATATATATATAATATAATATATATTGCGAATATATATCTTAATAATAAATGTGAATTAAGTTGTGTCAATTTTTTTTCAATCTGTACTTCGGCCGTCAATTAGTGTAGATAGACTAGTGTCACGTCAAGTCCTAGCACCTATATGATTGTCCCAACACTATTGCCCTTATGGCAACCCCAACCCCTTTTATCATATATGTTCTGGAAGGCGGTAGCTGAAGGTGCTTAATGTCCTAAGATATGACGTTAAACTCATTCTGATGACGAGGTTCTAATTCTGAAGCTCTGAGGAATGTCGAGTTACCCTTCCCGCCATTTTACTCCCAGGTTCACCCTGGCACGGGAATTGGGTAGTACCTGTTAGGGTTCCATTTATGGGACCAAGTATCAATAAGCACCCCAGCTGGGAGCTGTTTTGAAAAGAACATTCTTTTGCTTTTCACTGTAAATTCCCGGTTGTTTGGTTAACAAAAAACAAACGATTTTTTTGCATTAGAATTTCACTGTAAGATTTTTTTAAAGTTTATTCATGTATATTTACAACCCAAAGGCTTAAGTTTTTATACGAAAATAGTTTTTGATTTTAATTTTAAAAATTAGTTATTTCATGTTGTTGTTAATTCAATAAGAATTTTTCTTAAGTTTTAAAAACTTTAAACGAAAGACACGTTTTTATATTGAAGACACAGTTTTATACTAAAATAGTTTTTATTTAATCAGAAGAGAAATGCAGATATGTTTATTTCAATGAAAATAGTTTTTATTTACAAAATAGTTTTTATATTTATTTAAATAAAAGGATCTTGGTACCAAGTAACTAATAAATAACTATTATTTTTTAAATTAAAATTAAAAACTATATTAGTATAAAAACTTAAGCCCTTGGGTTGTAAATATACATGAACAAACTTTTAAAAAAATCTTACAGTGAAATTCTAATGCAAAAAAATCATCTGTTGTTTGTAAACAAAAAACCGGGAGTTTATGGTGAAAAGCAAAAGGTGTTCCTTTCAAAACAGATCCCAGCTGGGGTGCTTATTGGTTACTTGGTCCAAAACAACATTTGACATTTTAGATACACTGACGAATGATATTTTGTTTATATATTTCTCAACTTACATGTTGTCTTTATGGATTAGATAAATGGTATTTGTATCGGACAAAACTTTTCTTCTGATGACCATGTTTTATTAATAATATATCATCGAAACATTTTCTTTGTCTCTTCTATCAATCATACAAATTTAATGTGACGGTTTTTATATAGTGACAAATATCTAACTGATCAAGTAATGTGTATTTATTTAGTCTACATTGTCTTTTATTATTAAAATTATAAATCAATTTAAAATGTTGATAAGATATGGATAGATAGATAGATAGATAGATAGATACACTATACAGACATTTGCTTCGTACACATATTTAAGTTAGGGTTTGAGAAATTGTAAGTAAGCAAGTCCCATTGATCTTGTCTTCGTTATTCTGAAAAATTACAAAAGAGAAATAAATTTGTATTTTTCACAACTCTACTTAGAATTGAACTCTGTACATTTCAGTTAAATGTACATAATTATCCAATTAATTTAATCGTTTATTTTGAATAATTACTTATTGGATACTTGGTCCCATCTAAATGTGTTTAAAAGAATTGAGTTTGAAAAAAAAATGAATACCCAACAGGAATAGATAAAACAAAATGTCTTCGGCATAATGTAACCCAAGATTGTTTGACATGCCGTAAAATCCAACCAACCAACCAACCTTGGGTATCCCATATTTCTGGAGTATCATATGTATCTGTTTATATATTTAAATCTTTATATACACATATATATATTGATTACATTGATTATATATAAGTCGTCGGGTGGCCTAAAGTCGGTATCAGCCAATCAGCGAAGGAGACTATCCCCTTTTCACTAGCGATAGACCAAGGATATTTTTTTGCGTCTGAGGTGGAGCACGACACCTATCATCAGCTCCCTACTTTACCGCACAGATCCCTGTGCTACTCATACGCTGAGTTGGCAAGGGCAGGTATCGAACTAGGAACCTTGTGTTCATGTTTTTTCATTTTCATTTTCTTCTTCTTCTTCTTCTTCTTCTTCTTCTTATTATTATTATTATTATTATTATTATTATTATTTTTCATTTCTTCTTCTTCTTCTTCTTCTTCTTCTTATTATTATTATTATTATTATTATTATTATTATTATGTTTTTTTTTCTTCTTCTCTTCTTCCTATTATTATTATTATTATATTTTTATTTCTTCTTCTTCTCTTCTTCTTCTCTTCTTCTCTTAAATTATTATTATTATTATTATATTTTTCATTTCTTCTTCTTCTTCTTCTTCTTCTTCTTCTTCTATTATTATTATTATTATTATTATTATTATATTTATTTTTCATTTCTTCTTCTTCTTCTTCTTCTCTTCTTTTATTATTATTATTATTATTATTATATTATTATTATCATTTTTCATTTCTTCTTCTTCTTCTTCTTCTTCTTATTATTATTATTATTATATTTTTCATTTCTTCTTCTTCTTCTTTCTTCTTATTATTATTATTATTATTATTATTATTATTTTTATGTTTTTCATTTCTTCTTCTTCTTCTTCTTCTTCTTCTTCTTATAATTATTATTATTATATTATTATTATTATTATTATTATTCTTCATTTCTTCTCTTCTTCTTCTTCTTCTTCTTCTTCTTCTTCTTCTTCTTCTTCTTGTCTTTCACTGGGTCTGGGTGACAGCAAGTCTCCTCAGGTCTCCAGGACTCTTCTAAGTATTCTAGCAGATTGCAGCAGTGCAGTATTCTGAATGGTCTCAATATTTTCTTCTTCTTCTTCTTCTTCTTTTCTTGTTCTCATATTGGAGCGAGTTCAAGTGAAAATGAAACCAACAGACATGACACCTAGATATCTATTCCCGCCACAATCCAACGGTTTGAACGAACTTTTAATGCATACAATGAATAAGTAAGCACATTCCGAAGAAGCCTTTCTTGACTTTAAACATTAAAGAGTGTCATATCTAATATGATTAATGTAAACCAGGTTGGTAACGTCTGACTCAAAGACTGTGAATCTTGCTATGAAATTAAATGGTCATTCGGTGTTTCCTATCAAAAAGAAAAAAAAAGAAGAAGAATATAAGATGCTTATCATATAAATTGGTTACACGTATTTAATAGTAGTTGAAGTATGTGCCTACGTTGGGTAACAGATCAAGTATTGAAGTAAAATTAGAAACGATTTATACTATAAAAATGAATTGGACAATGGTTTTTACTATAAAAATGCATTGGACAATGATTTTTACTATAAAAATGCATTGGAAATGATTTTTACAATAAAAATGCATTGGACAATGATTTTTACTATGAAAATTCATTGGACAATGATTTTTACTATAAAAATGCATTGGAAATGATTTTTACAATAAAAATGCATTGACATGATTTTTACTATGAAAATCATTGGAAATGATTTTTACTATAAAAATGCATTGGAAAATGATTTTCTATAAAAATGCATTGACAATGATTTTACTATAAAAAATGCATTGGAAATGATTTTTTACTATAAAAATGCATTGGAAATGATTTTTACTATAAAAATGCATTGGAAAATGATTTTTTACTATAAAAATGCATTGTGATTTGCATTTTGCATAAAATGATTTTTACTATAAAAATGCATTGGAAATGATTTTTACTATAAAAATACATTGCATAATGGGTTTATTATAAAATATACAATTTATTAATTTAGGTACTGTATCTAAAGGGGGGGGGGTCCCTTTGTAATATTGTAAAAAAGTATCTAAAGGGGGCGTTTTCATTCCTGAAATGAGGTAACCAAACGAGTAGCCAGTACTATTAATATTTTTGTAATTAACCATTGTAGTTCTTTTTGACAATAACAAAATAAAATTATTCTAATCAATTATTATTCTGATAACTCCATTGCAATCTATTAGGTTTCCATATGCCACAGTTGAATGAGTTGTATATGTTTATTAAATTATAAAATGACTTGATTAATTAGGTTAAAAGTTAAAGTTAATAGAAACAATGACATCGTGACATACATTTAAAACATTAAAATAGTTTATCCCAAATTATTCTAATTTATTATCTAGATATATAAATGAATTATTTCTACTAGCAAAAATATATGCCCTCTGGGCACATGTATTTAAGTTTTAATATGATTAAATATCATATTAAATTACAAAGACTAATGAAATTAAATACGAACACAAAAAATATTAAACTTATTTTTACTTTATTCTAATTGATTTCAATATAAAATTATAAATAGGATTTCTTTTAATACGTTTGAGAACAAAACAATTATATTAGACATTAATATCATCAAGTAATTATCTATTAAACACGGTTTTGTTAAAGCCGGTATCCAAATTATCTTATTATAATGGAGATTGTGTGTTTTTTCTGTCTGTAACCGAAACTATATTACTAATCGTAACATAGTTATTTTCATCACATTCTCCATGATTTTATTTATATTTAAACCTCAATTATTAATAAAATTGCTTCACCTTTTTATTAGTGTTGTCCATATCTACATACTAATAACATGCTATTGTATTTATATATACAAAAAATAGCGGTTTGCAGTGTGAACGGGAAGGCTAATTTGCATATTGATATTTAAAATGTGATTTTATTAAATATGTGCTTAGTATTATTGATTTCTAACTGTTTGGTTTTATTTTAATGAATATAAGCAAAAATCTCTCCAATGAATCTTAAATGAAAACCATTAACAAGAAAAAATAACTGTCATTTTATTCTTTATTTCCTAATTTAACTAAATAGTTAAATAAGTAAAATTCAGCAATGAAAGACGGCAATGATGGAAGAGTAAGTTTCATTTCTATTTTTCTATTATAACCCCACTCTGTTTCAAATCTTTTTATCTGCATTCTTATTAGACTTTCTAATTTAATACGATATTTCATTACATTAAAACTTAAATACTTGCACCCGGAGGGTGCATATATTTGCTAGTATACATAAGATATATAAGAGGGGTTTGACTAGAAATAAAGTGTTAGATGACCATTGAGCAAAGAGCTTCTTCCGCCCTTTAACAGGTCTTGTTTTATTTGTTCTGTTGGGTTTCTAGCCACCCTTCTCACCAGACAAAATATGTAGGGTTACTATGAAACTGGTTGTACTGTGTTATATAGTACCAGTAGTATTAAAACCGGTATACAAATTATCCACACAATATACATTAGATATACTAGCAAATATATGCACCCTCCGGGTGCAAGTATTTTAGTTATATTTTATAATAAAATATCATATTAAATTAGAAAGGCTAATGAAACTGAATAAGAATGTAGATAAAAAGATATTGAACAGAGGGGGTATGATTGAAAAATAGAACAACTTTGAAACTAACTCTTCCATCATTTTCCGTTACTCCCGTCTTTCATTGGTAAATTTTCCTAATTAAACTGTTTAGTTAAAATAGGAAGTAAAGAATAATATTACAGTTATTTCTTCTTGTTGAGGGATTTCTTTTAAGATTTATTGAAGAGATTTTTGCTCATATTCAATAAGATAAAACCAAACAGTTAGAAATCAATAATACTAAGCATATATTTATTAAAATCAAATTTCTAATATCAATATGCAAATTAGCCTTTCCGTTCACACAGTAAACCTCTATTTTGTTGTATATATAAATACAATTGCATGTTATTAGTATGTAGATATGGTCAACAGTGTAAATAATGTAAAACAATTTTATTAATAATTGAAGTTTAAATATAATAAAATCATAGAGAATGTGATGTAAATAACAAAGGGAATTGTGACTTGAGTAGGGATATAGTTTCGGTTACAGACAGACAAACACATAATCTCCATTATAATAAGATAAGAGGGGTTTGACTAGAAATAAAGTGCTAGATGACCATTGAGCAAAGAGCTTCATCCGCCCTTTAACAGGTCTTGTTTTTTTTTTTTGTTCTGTTGGGTTTCTAGCCACCCTTCTCACCAGACAAAATAAGTAGGGTTACTATGAAACTGGTAGTACTGTGTTACATAGTACCAGTAGTATTGGGTGACCTGTTTTGAAGGTGCTACTTGCAGGATTTTTTTTGCCAAAAGAAAGCGCCATTATTAGCAGCACTAGCAAAAAATGCGCCCTCTGCGCACAAGTATTTAAGTTTAATAAAATTATATATTATTTTGAATTAGAAAGACTAATGAAATTAAATACAAACACAAAAAATATTAATTATTCTTACTTTGTTCTAATTGGTTACAACATAAAATTATCCATAGAATTGCTTTTAATACGCTTGAGAATAAAACAATTATATTAGAAATAAATAACACCAAGTAATTATTTATTAAACACAGTTTTATTTAAACCGGTATGCAAATTATTATTAAGTTTTGAAATGAATTCATTCTTAATGGATATTCAATTTTATTTATAAACTCATGATTTTTCTATTTAACCCATAGATGGGACCCTAACAGGTACTACCACTCCGGGTCAGAGTAGACCAGGCAACAATGGTGATGAAGGGGTGATCCACATTCCCCAAACCTCCAAAACTGGAACCTCACCATCAGATAGAGTTTAACGTCATTCCCAGGACATGTAGACCCTCAGTCACCGCCTTCTAGCACCCATATGATAAAAAGGGGTTGGGGATTGCCATAAGGGCAATAGAGTTGGGAAAATCATATAGGTGCTAGAGCTTAACGTGACCAGCCGATTGATCGGAGGGGGCCTCTCTGACCGCCCGTCTAGCCCTCAAAAGAGGGTGAATTAAGATAGAAAAACGAATTCTGAAAGATTCAAGAATAGGCAACACCTACGCTGCATTAATATACACTAGCAAAAAAAAAGAAGCCCCTCCCCCAGGAACAATTATTCAAGTTTTAATATACTCGAAATATTTTATTGAATTAGAAAGATTAATGAAATTAAATACAACACAAAAAATATTACTTATTCTTACTTTATTCTAATTGATTTCAATATAAAATTATACATAGAATGCTTTTAATACGTTTGAGAATAAAAACAATAATATGAGAAATCAATAACATCAAGTAATTATTTATTAAACACGATCTTGTTAAAACCAGTATGCAAATTATCCGCACTATATACTATGTAAACATTTATTTCTTAATGATATATAACACACATTGCCGCCCTGTCGACTGGGGCGTTAGAATGCACCGACTGCACCTCTGCAGAGGGGTAAGACTCCCCCAATGGGGCCACCTGTTGGCCGTGGGTGACCCGTGATGTTTAAGGATAGAGCCCATGTGGATGAGCAGTTCATGACTTGCAATACTCCACTTTGGTCTAGACGGGCGGTCGGAGAGGCCCCCTCCGATCAATCGGCTGGTCACATCAAGCCCTAGCACCTATATGATTTTCCCAACCCTATTACCCTTATGGCAAGCCCCAACCTTTTTATCATATGGGTGCTAGAAGGCGGTGGCTGTGGGTCTATATGTCCTGTGAATGACGTGAAACTCTATCTGATGGTGAGGTTCCAGTTATGGAGGTTTGGGGAATGTGGAGCACCCCTTTATCACCATTGCTCCTGGTCCACTCTGACCCGGAGTGGTAGTACCTGTTAGGGTCCCATCTATGGGTTAGATAGAAAAATGTATTTATAAAAAAGTTGTATTATCCATTAAGAATGAATTTATTTCAAAACTTTATTGGCATTAAATGACCCACTGAGGTTGATATGCCGTAAAACAAAACAAAACCAAACACACATTGCAGGATTTTAAACATTAATTATATTTGATATTTTGAGACAAATTTATCTTAGCTAGACCTTAATATATCATTAATAAATAAGATGCTAATTAAGATTAAATAATGATTATTTAATAATTATTGAGAACATAATGTAAATAGATAAGGGAATTTTTGACGTTGGTGGTGACGTAGTTTCAGTTACAGACTGACAGACACATAATCTCCATAATAATAAGATTATATCTACATCTATTTATCATTATCAATAATGGAGATTAGGTCTCTATTTGTCTGTAACCGAAACTACAGCACTGCTTACGTCACATTACCCCAAATCGTCAATACATAGAATAAAGAACAACGTTTTATTATATATTAAAATTTGAGTATACAAACTTACGTTCCTATTGTTTTTTAAAACAAGTTGTGTTGCCGGTATTATATATTTACATATAGTTTTGTTTTATTTTAATATATATTTAAAGTTATCTAACGCATAGAGTTTTAAGAGAAAATTATTTACAAACAAGAAATTGTCATTTTTTTCAGTATCAATAGGTTAACTAAAAAGTTTACAAATAAATAAGTATCTACGATTTTGTGTAAAATATTCAAAATACCGTATTTGACGACATATATATATTTACCAACCCCTCCACACGAGCAGGATGCGACACAAGGTTAATTTCTTAAGCGGAGTTTAACAGGTTTGAATTCAGAGTTTTCCTTTTCCTAGACCGGTTGCCTAACCAAGGTTAAAGAGCCCAATCTGCCCTACTATTTACTCACAGCTGGTGGGAGAGTAGGATTCATACCTTTCCCAAGGGTATTAGTGCTAAGTGAAATGCAATTACCACGTCCAGGATTTGAACTCGGGGCGACGAGTCCATTTCCCATGACTTTAACCATTACACCACGCGCTTCCTTTTATTTGACGACATATAAGACGCACTTTTTTCCAAAATTTTCGGCTCAAAAAATTGCCCTGCGTCTTATACATCATAGGTGAAGCTTGAGACCTCCTGTAGGCATTATTATTATTATTATTATTATTATTATTATTGCTATTGAGATGTCTTGTGTATGCTTATTGCTTACCTGTACTGCCAAATTGCTTTTATACAGCTATGTTTCTGCTTGTGTAATGCACAGCTAGACTGTTTTCAACAATATATGCTTAAATACACTAAAAACTTTTTTCCTGAATCTGACCTGCTGAAATGCGGGTGCGTCTTATATGCCCGTTGCCATCAAATACGGTATTATTAAATAGCAATAATTAATTCCCTTTATCTTTTTGTAATTCCTCAACAATCCAGGTGGCGCTACCAGTTATTTAATGAATAATCAACAGATGCAACCTTCTGACATTAGATTTTTACTTCCACTCCACTCAGGCAATATCTTTCAAAAATTAATTTATGCACCGCCCGGAAGGTGTTTTTTTATTTTCATTTTTTTTTTTTTTTTTTTTTTTGCTTGTCTAGATGATAAATGTTATGCTTAAGTAATACGTACTAGGTACTGAACCAAATTAATTTTTACACCGCCCGGAGGTTTTTTAAAATATTTTTGCTTGTCTAGAGCTTAAGTAATAGGTACCAGGTACTGGACCAAATTAACTTTTTACACCGCCTGGAAGGTGTTTTTTAATTTTTATTTTTGCTTGGCTATTAATAATGAAGATTCGCTTCCGGTTTTTGTCTGTAACAAAAACTACGTCACTGCTTACGTCACATTATCCAAAATCGTCATAACAGAATAAATACACTCAAAATTTGAACATGCAACATTAGACAGTCCTCATTGTTTTTTAAAACAAGTTTTAATAAATACATGACTGGTATTATATATTTATATATAGTTTGTTTTATTTTAATACATATTTAAAGTTTACATTTCAAATTGTTTTATTTTTTAATCCTTTAATGAATTTGATGATTTTACTTACTTAGGGTACAAACTCGCTGACATTGAATTTTTAACTCCCACCCCTCAGGCAATATTTTTCAAAAATCTATTTTTACATCGCCCGGTGGGCGTTTTTTATTTTGCTTGTCTAGATAATAAATGTTATGCTTAAGTAATAGGTAGCAGGTACTGGACCATTGTATCTTTCACTGATCGATGGGGGGGGGGCACTGGTCAGTGAGTGGTCACTAGTGAGAGAATGACCAAGATTCTTAATTGAGATGTTCGTAAACAGAACACCAAGCGAATAATTGGGGGACACGTGCAGCCATTGCTGGTCGAAGAATGACCTCTTGATTGCACTACAAGTGAGCGAGGGTGGTGGAGGGGGGAAGATGGTGATAGTGGGGGTAGGAGGAGGAGGTGGGCGATGATCAGGTGGGCTAAGTGGCAAGACGAAGCCCTGGAGAATGGGAACGAACGAGGATACGGGTGGCCGCACCAGAGTTTGGTGCTGGTAGTCCCGGTGGTGGGGTGAATCAATATCAGGAATTTTACTCTCTCTCTCTCTCTCTCTCTCTCTCTCTCTCTCTCTCTCTCTCTCTCTCTCACACACACACACACACACACACACACACCTCTCTCTCTCTCTCTCTCTTTCATATCACACACACACACACACACCACACACACACTCTCAACCACATACACACACACACATACACACACTCTCTTTCTATCTCTCACACACATACACATACACCACACACACACACTCTTTCTCTCTACCCAACACACACATACATACACACTCTTTCTATCTCACACAGATACACACTCACCACACACACCCTCTCTCTTTCTACCACACACACACACACACACACATACATACACACACACACACACACACTCTCTCTCTCTCTACCACACACACACACATACACACATAAATACACACACATACACACACACTCTCTCGCTCTACCCACACACACACACACACACACACTCTCTCTCTCTCTCTCTCTCTCTACCACACACACACACACACACACACACTCTCTCTCTCTCTACCACACACACACATACATATACACACTGTCTTTCTCTCTATCACACACACATACAGTCTCTGACTCTCTACTACACACACACTCACACACTTTACTACACACATTCTCTCTCTCTCTCTCTCTCTCTCTCTCTCTCTCTCTCTCTCTCTCTCTAACACACACACACATATACCCTCTTTCTCCCCCTCTCTCTCTATCACACGCACACACACCCCCCTCTCTCTCCCTCTCTCTACCACACACGCACACACACACACGCTCTCTCTCTCTCTCCTCCCTCTCTCTCTCTCTCTCTCTCTCTCTCTCCTCTTTCCCTTCACTCTCTCCTCCTCCCTCTCTCTCGCTCAGTCTCTCTCGTCAACCTAACCACTTATGTTCCTTCCGCATCTTCCGCCTTTCACAAGCACATCACTTAGACGTTGAACCTTTTAAAGGGTCAATAAATATTAATTAACAATGCCCACGGGTGACCGGGTAGTATTCATAATATTCATTTATGATTTATTCATATATTGGTTTATGCTAATGAGATTTCGGAAAATATTCATTGTTATTTGTTTAGTCTGTCACCTTGCTGGTATTAAGAGGTCACCCATCTAAGCAGTGGCCGGGTACATTGTTGCTTAACTCAGGCATCTCAAACTGAGTAGACCCCTTGAGCCACATGGGTTACATATGTATGTCATGAGGGCCGCATAGATTACATATGTCTGTCATGGGTGCCGCACCCGACAACTAAATATAAATCCTTCTTTATTGTTTGGTTTGGTTGGTTGGGTTTTACGGCATGTCAACCCCTTGGGTTATTTTATGCCGAATACTTCTATTGGTAATTGGGTATTCAAAAATGTATAGGGGTTTATTTGCTGTAATCAATTTGTTTTGTTTGTTTTATTTTACGGCATATCAACCTCGGTGGGTCATTTAATCATCATCATCATTTAATCATCATCATCATGTCGCTCAATCAGCACGGATATTCATAACAATCTCTCGCCAACCCTCCTTATCATTCATTGACCCAGGAAGGTCCTCTGTGCAGCATCCAGCATCCTCGCAGAGTTGGTCAATGTAGGTCCTTGGTGGGCGGCCCACACTAGCATGCCCATGTGTTGGTTTCCACTGGAGAACGTCGCTTATGAGCTCGTCCTTGCTTTTCCAGCAGTATCCAGCATGCCTTGTCCGTCTCACTTGGATGGTTTGTGAGATGGGGGGCAGGTGGCCATACAGTTGTTTCCTTGTGGGGTGTTGTTTTCGTGATTTGTTCAGGACTGCCCGCAACATTCTCGTGCAGCTCCCATCTAGTTTATTCTCAAGGTGCCTTGTTAGTGTCCAAGTGGTGCAGCCATACAGCAGTACTGATACAACCACAGCCTGGAAGAATTGTCGCTTTAACTTGTCAGTTTCCGAATAATCCAAATAATTCTAATTATCAAGCCTCATCTCAAACATTCAGAGAAATAGTGTATTTCCATATGAGTGATAATTTGTTTGTGGCCGACCATGCCTTTCCTATTCGTGTATTAACATCGCTTTCTGTGGATGAGATATTACTACCTAGGTATAGGAATTGTTATACTGCATACCTAGGTAGTAATATCTCAATAATATTAAGACACTCTAATGGGGGGAGTGGGGGTTAAATCTCCCGATAACGAAAAATTTGGAATCCCATAACTTGAGGATTGGAACCTCAAGAGCAAGAAAATAGTGAATGGAGAAGAGAGAGAGAGAGAGGAGAGAGAGAGGGGGGGGAGGAGAGGAAAGGATAGAGAAAGAAAGAGAGCGAGGGAGAAGTGAGAAAGAGCCCGGGAAAAAAGGGAGAAGAGATAAAAGGAGATGGGAGAGAGACAGAATGAACGAGAGAGAGAGAGAGGGGGGGATCAGGCAGAGAGAGAGAGAGAGAGAGAGATCATGAAAAAGAAAGACGTCGAGATAGAAAGAAAGAGTGAGCGAAAAGAGACCGAAAAAGAGAGAGAGAGAGTGTGTGTGTGTCAGAGAGAGAGAGAGAGGGGGGGGATCAGACAGAGAGAGAGAGAGAAGAGAGAGAGAGAGAAAAAGAAAGACGTCGAGATAGAAAGAAAGAGTGAGCGAAAAAAAGAGACCGAAAAAGATAGACAGAGAGAGAGAGAGAGAGAGAGAGTGTGTGTGTGTGTCAGAGAGAGAGAGAGAGAGAGAGAGAGAGGTCAGACAGAGACACAGAGAGAGAGAGAGAGAGAGAGAGAGAGAGTGAGAGGGTCAGGCAGAGAGAGAGAGAGAGAGATATCATGGAAAGAAAAGACGTCGAGATAGAAAGAAAGAGTGAGCGAAAAGAGACCGAAAAAGATAGACAGAGAGAGAGAGAGAGAGAGAGAGTGTGTGTGTGTGTCAGAGAGAGAGAGAGAGAGAGAGAGAGGTCAGACAGAGACACACAGAGAGAGAGAGAGAGAGAGAGAGAGAGAGAGAGATCATGAAAAAGAAGTCGAGATAGAAGAAAAGAGTGAGCGAAAAAGAGACCGAAAGAGAGAGAGAGAGGAGAGAGAGAGAGAGAGATGTGGGTTGTTGTCAAGGAAACCCATCGATTCTGATCTACCTAATCAGCTCTCATCAACACCCCTCCGCCCCTTCCCCCCGTTTTACAATGTTCCACAGTTTCGGATATCGGAAGGCTCGCGCGATAATTCCACTCAAAATCAACTTATACAATTCGGTCGTTCAGCCATCAACCTCCACCCACCCACACACCGCTCCCCTACTCCCCGGCTCGACATACCCCACCTCCTCCTCCTTGCAGAAAAAGACGCTCTGCCGAACTGTGCGTCTTCTCTTTGCCCCGGGGAGAGCGAAGACGCTAGCGACAGTCTCGCATCGATAGAGGGGGGAGGGGGGGCTTTTAGAAGACGAAGGAGGAGGGGGGCTAGGGGAGGAGGAGGAGGGAGAAGACTGTATCATTGGCCCCCATCGGTTTTATTCAGTTCCCTGGTTTATTAATTGATCGTTCCCAATCTGCGGCTTCAGGAAAAGATGCGACGCTGGGGTTGGGCTTGGGGGTCACACACACATTAATAATATTGATAATACAATTTTCTATATTTATAAGTAAAGACTGCTCAATATCATTGATTGAGATTATATATATATATATATATATATATATATATATATATATATATATATATATACCGTATTTGACGGCATATAGGGCGCACATTTTTTGTTAAAGTTAGACAATTCCCAAAATTTGAGCTTCCAATTACAAGAATTCGCTGAGTTATGTCAATTTTTAGCTCTCCAAATTTGAGGGGGTCGCGAAAAATGGCGACTTTTTGTAATCTATTTTTGTCTGTAAAATGAGTTCTAGAGCTTCCTTACTCCTAAAAATTGGTTTATAAAAGCATTTTTGCCCATGGAATAAAAAAAATGCTATTGAAAAGGTCTGAAAGTTAATAATTGTATAAGGTAATGGAATTATTTATTTACGTCTCACCCTCTCCCCTTATGGATGATTAAAACTAAGTAATCAATAAGCACCCCAGCTGGGAGCTATTTTGAAAGGAACACCTTTTGCTTTTCACCGTAAAATCCTGGTTTGTTTTTTTTGTTTTTTTGCATTAGAGTTTTACTGTAAGATTTTTTTTTAAGTTTGTTTATGTATATTTACAATCCAAAGGCTTAAGTTTTTATATTAAAATAGTTTTCGATTTTAATTTTTTTTTTAAAGATAGCTATTTATTGGTTACTTGGTCTCAACATCCTTTTATTTAAATAAACGTAAAAACTATTTTGTAAATAAAAACTATTTTCATTTAAATAAACATATCTGCATTTCTCTTCTGAGTAAACAAAAACTATTTTAAGATAAAAACATGTCTTTCATATAAAAACGTGTCTTTCGTTTAAAGTTTTTAAAACTTAAGAAAAATTCTTATTGAATTAACAACAACATGAAATGACTAAATTTTTTTAATGAAAATCAAAAACTATCTTAGTATAAAAACTTAAGCCTTTGGGTTGTAAATATACATGAATAAACTTTTTAAAAAATCTTACACTGAAATTCTAATGCAAAAAAAATCGTCTATTCTTTGTTAACAAATAACCGGGAGTTTACAGTGAAAAGCAAAAGATGTTCTTTTCAAAAAAGCTCCCAGCTGGGGTGCTTATTGGTTACTTGGTCCCATAGATGGAACCCTAACAGGTACTACCATTCCGTGTCAGGGTGAACCTATGAGTAATGGCGAGGAACGGGTACTCGACATTTCCCAGAGCTTCAGAATTAGAACCTCACCATCAGATAGAGTTTAACATCATACACAGGACACTAAGACCCTCAGAGTGGATCTGGGAGTAATGGTGATGAAGGGGTACTCCACACTCCCCAGAGCTTTAGAATTGGAACATCACCATCAGATAGAGTTTAACATCATACACAGGACACTAAGACCCTCAGAGTGGATCTGGGAGTAATGTTGATGAAGGGGTACTCCACATTCCCCAAGCTCCAGAATTGGAACTTCACCATCAGATAGAGTTTAACATCATACCCAGGACATTAAGACATTAAGTGGATCTGGGAGTAATGGTGATGAAGGGGTACTCTACACTCCCTAGAGCTTCAGAATTGGAACCTCACCATCAGATAGAGTTTAACATCATACACAGGACATTAAGACCCTCAGAGTGGATCTGGGAGTAATTAGGACCTTCAGCTTTAAAAAATACTTATTTCATGTTGTTCTTGTGATTCAATAGGATTTTTTTAAATTATAAAACTTTAAACGAAAGACGTATTTTTATATTAAAATAGTTTTTATTTAATCAGAAGAGAAATGCAGATATGTCTATTAATAATGGAGATTGTCTGTATTTCTGTCAGTAACAAAAACTACGTCATAGCTCTACGTCACAGCTTACGTCACAATAGTCTTATGCTATATACACCCAAAATTTGAGTAAGCAATTTAAAAAAAAATTTTTTTACTCTCGTCCTTTTTTTAAAAATTTTTTTTTACAGTAACAAGAAGTTAACTAAAAAGTTTACAAATAAATAAATACCTACGATTTTGTGTAAAATTGATGTGGAAAATATTCAAAATAATTGTTTGATTATTACATGCACACAACATTTTATTTGAGAGGGACGGGGCTCAGTTTTCATTTCAAATTGTTTTTTTTTTTTTTACTCCTTTAATAAATATGAGGATTTGTCTTACTTATGATACAAACCCTCTGACATTGAATTTTAACTCCCACCCTCTCAGGCAATGTCTTTCATAAATTAAATTTTACGACGCCCGCAGGTGTTTTCTGTTGCTAGTTTATTTAAATGAAAATAGTTTTTACAATGGGGATTACTTGGTGAGGCCCATTTCCTCTCGAAGTAACATACTAGGTACCTACAGGAAGGAGTAATCCCTCATCTGACTTACTAAATGACCGAGATGGGGTTATAACATGTGAGTAAGTTATATTAAAGTTGGAAAGGAAGCGCGTGGTGTAATGGTTAAAGTCATAGGAAATGGACTCGTCGCTCCGAGTTCGAATCCTGGGTGTGGTAATTGCATTTCACTTAGCGCTAATACACTTGGGAAAGGTATGAATTCTACTCTCCCACAACCTATTGGTAAATAGTAGGGCAGACAGGGCTCTTTAACCTTGGTTAGGCAACTGGTCTAGGAGAAGAAAAACTCTGTTAAACTCCGCTTAAGAAAATGACCTTGTGTCACATCCTGCTCGTGTGGAGGGGTTGGTAAATATATATATATATATTAAAGCTGGAAGGTTTAGAATAACCTCCCAACGTGGGTACAAGTGTGTACATAAAAACATTCCGACAAAGGTGTACAACGATAACAATATTTATTCCGTAAGTGACGGATATATATTCAAGACAAAGATATACAAAACAGATACATAAACGTATTATGAGGAAATAGGCGTACAACTCACGTCGTAGAGAATGTCACTTACTGGTAGCTGGTTGGGGGGAAAACACCCCCATAAGGGTTAGAGGCGGCAGGCGCCTAGACCATTATAAGAGGTTCACAGAATGTTAACTCTGGTTTTATAAAGCATTAGGTTACTTAAAGGATAAATACCCAATGCGGAAAACTTCAGTTAGGAAACAACAAACGCGTTAGTTACATTTATATAACTTTTATTATAACATATATGGGGAACAATGATTCCCCAGGCTATTTAATGTCACAAGTGTCCAAACATACAATAGTGTTAATAGACAAAATAGGTGGAAACCACTTACTGTAAGTAGAGTCTGTAACGTTGGCATGCACCATAGGTGTCTGCTGGAGAGAGGTGACAAGCACGTCCGCACTTGTCAGTGGCATCGGAAAAAGAGGGTTTTCTTCTTGGGTTCCTATGTCACGTGACCAAAAAAGGGTCTCCTGGCGCAGGAGATTACCCAAAACCCTCAGACAAGGGAGACGGCTCTTACACATGTTTACTCGTTACCGGTCTGAGTGGAAAGAGACAGGAATTCAGAATTTCCGCTTTGTGGCCAAATACTCACGCCACCTATCGGCGAACGAACCGCAGCAAGGGAAGATAACCCTATTTGGACATGTCCACCAGAACTACAGTTTTACTGACTCAACAGGGTAATGAATGATTCATACCTTTCCCAAAACCAAAAGTGAACGTAATAGCGAACGCGACTGGAGCTCGAACTCACTGACTACGATGTCGCAGTCAAGCACGTTAGCCACTACAACAAAAGGACTCGCCACCCCTCCCACCCACGTATATATCTTGGAGGCAGTTCCTATCTAGAGAGTTAATCGAAGTTATCATCAATCGTTCATTGGAATTGGCATTAAAAGTGCAACAATCTGAGCCCTAGGCGATGTTGCAAGTCACGTGACCCTTAACGATCCGATTAGCAAACATTCACAGACGACGCAGTTTGCACTGAATTGAAAAAGGGCATTTGAAAATTCATAGCGCAATTTTGATAGCACAAACAATTTTCTGGATTTAAGATAATTTAAATTGAATATATATATATATATATATATATATATATATATATATATATATAATACTAGCAAATATATGCACCCTCCGGGTGCAAGTATTTAAGTTTTAATGTAATGAAATATCGTATTAAATTAAAGGCAGACAAAATGATATGTAACAGAGTGGGGGTATAATAGAAAAATAGAAATGAAACTTACTCTTCCATCACTCCCTTCTTTCATTGCTGAATTTTACTTATTTAACCATTTAGTTAAATTAGGAATAAGAATAAAATGACAGTTATTTTTTCTTGTTAATGGATTTCATTTAAGATTCATTGGAGAGATGTTTGCTTATATTCATTAAAATAAAACCAAACAGTTAGAAATCAATAATACTAAGCACATATTTTTAATAAAATCACATTTTAATATCAATATGCAAATTAGCCTTCCCGTTCACACTGCAAACCGCTATTTTTGTATATATAAATACAATAGCATGTTATTAGTATGTAGATATGGACAACACTAATAAAAAGGTGAAGCAATTTTATTAATAATTGAGGTTTAAATATAAATAAAATCATGAAGAATGTGATGAAAATAACTATGTTAATTGTGACTGGATTAGTAATATAGTTTCGGTTACAGACAGAAAAACACACAATCTCCATTATAATAAGATATGTGTGTGTGTGTGTCTCTCTCTCTCTCTCCCTCTGTCTCTGTCTCTGTGTGTGTATGTATATATATATATATATATATATGGTGTGATTGCCGCTTCTTGACAGAATAAGGCCATTTCTACAAGTAGTCCAGATGTGACCAGTTGTGAGCACGCAGATGGCCCACGGATCCAGCTTGTTTTTTTTAAGTACCCCATCACACATATGAAATCCTCGACATACAGGCCCTGCCACACAGGCCAGACTTCAATGTAGGAAATGTTTCCATGGTGTCCGTCATGTGTCGCTTCAGAATAGAGGGCTCGAGTCACCTTACCTCAAACTTCTTACAGCTATCATCGGCCTGTCTTTCCATGAGGATGTGTATCCAGACCTCCTGTCAATTGGACCTTATAGCTGGAGCTGATTTCCGCAAGAGCATCGGTGTCTGTCCCTTATCGAGATACTTCCCTGTCACGATGCAAGTATGTAGTTTGGGTTTTCCCAAACTCAAGATCGGGAGGTGTCCATATATATATATATATATATATATATATATATATATATATACTAGCAAATATATGCAACCTCCGGGTGCAAGTAGTTAAGTTTTAATGTAATAAAATATTATCCTAAATTAGAAATGCTAGTGAAACAAAATAAGAATGCAGATAAAAAGATTTGAAACAGAGAGGGGTATAATCAAAAAATAGAACAACGGAAACTTACTTTTCCATCACTCCGGTATTTAAAAAAAAATTTTGCTAAAATTTCCTAATTTAACAATTTAGTTAAAATAGGAAGTAAAGAATAAAATCACGGTTATTTCTTCTTGTTAATGGATTTCTTTTAAGATTTATATCCGAGATTTTTGCTCATATTCATTAAGATAGAACCAAACAATTAAAAATCAATAATACTAAGCACATATTTATTGAAATCAGATTTTGAATATCAATATGCAAATTAGCCTTCCCATTCACACTGTAAACCACTATGTTGATGTATATATAAATATAATTGCATGTTATTAGCATGTAGATATAGTTAACAGTATTAATAATGGAAAACAATTTTATTAATAATTGAGGTTTAGATAAAAATAGAATCATTGAGAATGTGACGTAAATAACAAAGTAGTAATATAGTTTCGGTTACAGACAGAAAAACACACAATCTCCATTATAATAAGATATATATATATATATATATATAGTCCTGCCAGTGAAGATTATGAAGATTATTATACTTTTTACATATCGAAGTATTTGCAATAGCAAATTAAGTAAACATATCTAATATTAATGATTATATGAATTTAAGTATCATGGGCCGGGTTAGCTCAGTCGGTAGAGCGTTCGGCTAGAAACGACGAGGTTCCTGGTTCGATACCGGTCCTCGTCAACTCAGCGTATGAGTAGCGCAGGGATATGTGCGGTAAAGTGGGGAACTGATGGTAGGTGTGGCGCACCACTTCAGACGCCACACAATCTTCTTGGCCTAGCACTATTGAAAAGGGGATAGACTCCCTCGCTGTCTAGCTGATACCGACTTTAACCCACCCCGTCGACTTTACCTTTTTTTTACTTATATATATATATATATTATATATATATATATATATCGGTGTGTGTGTGTGTGTGAGAGAGAGAGAGGGGAGAGACAGACAGAGTATGTGTGTATTTTGGACAATCAGGTGGAAAAGTAATAAAGAAAGATGTATTACATAGCACAACATCAAACAGATGGACCCCGCCAAAAAGAAGTTTTCCTTATCATTACGACGTCCTACCAAAACTAGTCAGCCTCAAACTATGGAAGACCAAAAAGAAAGAAAAAATCTAATTAATGCGATAGTGGGAAGACATATTCGCGCTGGTTGTCGAGTGTTCCCAGATAAGTTACAAACATTACCAGGTGCTGCAAATAATTTCCGAGGCGGCAAAGATTGATTGATTGGTTGGATTTTACGGCATGTCAACCCTTGTTGGGTTATTTTATGCCAAAGACATTTTGTTTTAGTCATTCTTGATGTGTATTTAGATTTTTTTAAATTTTAACTGAATTTTTTAAAACACATTTTTAACTCTTTGAGCCGAGTTCAATTCCTGGACGAAGCTGTTTGCATTTCACATAGTGCTAATACCCTTGGGAAAGGTATGTGTTAAGTATCTGGTCGGCATCCTTAGTTCCAGTTGTAGTAAATAAGTAAGCAAGCCAATAAGAATCCGGTGTTATAGTATTCTTTGTAAGTTAATCCAAATAGCAATGAGCCAAGGTTAAGAATCAGCCCTCTATTAATACAGCAACAGCAGCAGCAGTGCCAGTGATTGGACAATAGAATCTTTCTCGGGTCACGTTGTAGTCGACGAGTCTATATTTAGGAGTGACCATTTGCCCCATGCCTTATATCACAAAAATCCAACAGTATGAATCCAATTCTCCTTCCAGCTATGGGTAAACAGCAGGGCAGACTGGGCTCCTTAACCATGGCTAGGTAACCAGTCTAGGAGAAGGAAAGCTCTGAATTCAAACCTGTTAAACTCCGCTTAAGAAATTGACCTAGTGTGGCATCCTGCTCGTGTGGAGGAGTTGGTAAATATACATAGGTGCGAGGGCTCGGAGGTAACCAGCCGATTGATTAGAGGGGGGCCTCTCCGACCGACCTACTGGCCTAAGTAAGGGTTAAAGTGGATTGTTGCATATAATTGACTTCTCAGTCACGAGGATTCCGTCCTTAAGCATCACGGGTCACCACTCACGGCCAACAGGTGGCACCGTTTGGGAAGGGGTTTTACCCTCTTATATGGCGCTTTTACAGTAAGCTTAAAAAAGTTTTTTCAAAAAATTCTTGGGTGAAAATTGTCATTTATTTTCATTAGTGCAATGTGTTAAGAGATAGTCTGTTATCAACGGATTATCTCTCACCTCATCCTTTGAGTTGCAGAAAGAGGAGGCTAATTCAGTCAAGAGTGAGTCTTTCCTCTTGCTCTTTCTGCTTTCAATCAACACATGGTTATAATTGAAAGTAACAGTGACACTTGTACGTTTTATTATTTGAACTTAGTCAGTAATAGTCTTTTTCATTTCTTTTTAATAAAAAGTTTTTTTGTTTTTTTAGATATGTAATGTTCAAGGTTATAATAAGTTTATATTTGGTTGAAACAAACAACTCCGACAAGGGTGTTAAACATAACATGGACTTTAATAAAAGCACATGGAGAGACATTTATAACATAGAATACATGTACGTGACAAATATACATAAAAGGAATAAGATGCAAAGTTATGGAGAGTTATGGAGAGTCCATAGACTAAAGTCACTTACTAGTGGCTGTAATGGGGGCCGAAGCCCCCACACGAGTAGGTGTAGACATAAATGTCTAACCCATTGTAGTCAAGTCCCGAGAGAGAGAGAGAGAGAGAGAGAGAGAGAGAGAGAGAGAGAGAGAGTTTGAAACAGGCGCTTAAATACAAAAAACCCTGGTGGTAAAAAACCGGAACCCAGAGGGAAGATAACTCTTCCAGGCAAGGGAAGACAAACCAACACCGAGTTTACGTTACTTGGTTTATGTTACATCGTCAATTTTGTTTCATGTTTGTTTTTGTTTTTGCTGGGTTTTTTTTGTGGGGTTTTTTTTTCTGATTTTTTGGTTCTGAGAGCTCTGTATGTATCTTTGTTTGTTTGGAGTTTACGACATGTCAACTCATTTTGGTTATTTTATGCCCAAGACATTTTTTTATTAATTCTTGATGGATATTGAATTTTTTTTCTAAACTTAATGTTTTAAAAAAAAAAAACATTTTAATATAAATTATAACTGGTTGAAACAAAATAAAAGCACATGGAGAAACATTTATAACATAGGCATATGACACAAAGATACATAAAAGGAATAAGATACAAAGTTATGGAGAGTCCTAATAGGCTGAAATGTACATACAGAGATCGACTTTTCTCGATTTGTTTACGCTTTACATTTAAACCGATATGCACGCCTAATTCATTTAATTATAATTAATTAATTAACAAATTAGGTATGACTTTAATTAAGCACATAATCTCCCAAAAAATTGTCGGCCTTCGCTATTTCAAACACATTGTTTGACCACTTCATATATATATATATATATATATATATATATATATATATATATATATATATAAATATATACCATACAAAGTTATGGACAGCTATGGTGAGTCCATAGATTAAAGGCACTTACTAGTGGCTGGGTGTTGGGGGGTGAAGAACCCCCACACAGGGAGGGTGTAGACAAGTGTCTAACCCATAGTCGTCAATTCCCGAGAAGCCAGAGGAGGAGAGTTTGAAACAGGCGCTTAAATACAAAAAATTCCCTGGTGGTAAAAACGGGAACCCAGAGGGAAGATAACTCTCCCAGGCAAGGGAAGACAACCCAACAGATATATGAATTCGTTGGCAGTTTAGTTGATAAAGAAATTAATGATAGCAATCATCACTTTATTCTGTTAATGTAGAAGGAGGATTTAAAGACTTAGTTGTCATGTGTGGCCCTCATGACATTTTTTTTTTACCAAGGGTATTTAGGCCAGGATTTGAACACGTCACGTCGGTGCCGTTTTCTGGGACTATAACCGTTATGTCAGTGACGTAAACTGCTTAAATAGGTGATCTGTTTTGAGAAGCCATTAAAACGAAATTTCTTCTTCACCGGCAAATCCAACGTTCAACCGTTATCTCTCTCTCTCTCTCTGCCAAAGTTACGACCTTGTGTTGATCTATATTTGTTTATCAGTATATTTAAAGAAGACACACGGTGCGAACACAATTAAAAGAAACACGCAAAGTGCGCGACACGCATGCGCACAAGACACACATGCAGAGATGCACGCAAGTTTATCTTGAAATAAGGCAACAACAGCCCGCCCCG
Organism: Doryteuthis pealeii; assembly: GCA_023376005.1. Classification (NCBI taxonomy): domain Eukaryota; kingdom Metazoa; phylum Mollusca; class Cephalopoda; order Myopsida; family Loliginidae; genus Doryteuthis; species Doryteuthis pealeii. Next base: position 64,846 of record JALAJA010000164.1, on the reverse strand, counting down.
ACACCCTTCAAAAAAAAAAAAAATACTCAGACCTGCTGGCTTATACGAGTTTCTTTTTTTTTTTTTTTTTTTTAATTTTCCGATTGATATCGGCAGTCGGGGTTCGATCCCCAGTAAAGGTCAAGTATTTGTAGAGAGCATTTCCAAGGACGACAAACTACCATGCCTTCATAAAACGCATGGAGTACTCTCTGCTCTGATGGGTTTTACATATATACAGGTGTATGTATTTATAAGTTATAATCCTCCTCCCAGTCTGTGGGTGCTGATAGCCGAGTGGTTAAGAAGTTTGCCTAATGATAAATATTGATTATCTCCTAGTTGAATAACATGATATTACAGGGTGACCCAGAAAAAACAGAACCCAAATTATTTATTTATTTTCCCATTAAACTAATCCTAAACCCCAACCCCAACCCCAACCCTAACCCTAACCCTCCTAGTTGAGTAACATAATATTACTAGATGACCCAGAAAAAACAGAACCCACAAATTTTGTAATAAAACTGTTAATTTTGATTTTTAATTATTTTTTTAAAGTTTAAGTCCAATAAGGGTTAGGGTTTAGGGTTTAGGGTTAGGGTTGGGGTTAGGGTTTAGGGTTAGTTTAATGGGAAAATGAATAATTTGTGTTCTGGTTTTCTGGGTCACTCATGGTACTCAACTAGGAAATAACCCAAATATTTGTAGAGCGCATTTCCAAGGCCGACAAACTACCATACCTTCATAAAACGCATGGAGCATATATATATACCTGTATATATTACATATATACAGGTGTATGTATTTATAAGTTATAATCCTCCTCCCAGTCTGTAGGTGCTGATAGCCGAGTGGTTAAGAAGTTTGCCTAATGATAAATATTGATTATCTCCTAGTTGAATAACATGATATTACAGGGTGACCCAGAATAAGCAGAACCCAACCCCAACCCTAACCCTAACCCCCCTAGTTGAGTATCATAATATTAAGGGATGACCCAGAACAAACAACCCACAAATTTTGTAATAAAACTGTTAATTTTAATTTTAATTTTTTTAAAGTTTAAGTCCAACAAGGGTTTGGGCTAGGGTTTAGGGTTAGGGTTGGGGTTTAGGGTTAGGTTTATGGGAAAATAATAAATAATTCATTTTTTTTTTTTTACTAAAAGAAAATCCCGTATAGAAACTTATAAAAATCTTCTGATATAATTATTCAGACTAATATCTTTATAGAAAAAAAATAAAAATAAAAATCGTATTTTATCTGTTCATTTTTTTCAGATTTCATAAAATATTATGGGGAGGGGGAGACCTCGTAAAAAATATTTCCCCTAACATATTTTAAGAAAAAAACTATTTCAAACATTTTCATCAACAGATGAATAATTACCGAAAATTTCGTGAAAATTTGGCAATAAGTGGATTTTACATAGAATTTGTTTAAAAAAGTCGGTAGTCATAACTTATTTTTCGCTGCTTGAAATTTCAATTGATTTAATGGTGCGAAAATGTAAACATTGTTTTCGTTCATAATTTTCATTATTTCCGTAGGCTGAATTAAAAAAAAAAATCATCACGATTTAAAAAAAAAATGTTTCTTCTTCTGAATGGTCCAAAAATTTTGAAGATAATAAGAACCTTTTTTCAAGTTTCATTGTGTTAAATATGGTGGGTGGGGGGGGGGTTAAATTTATCGCAGCGTCTCTAATGACATACTTTCTATTATACATCAATTCTCAGCAAGTGTTATGTTGTAAATAGAATATTGTTGTCTACCAAAAGTTAGCAATTTGAAAATAATAATAGAATTTTTTTTACATCCCTTTTTTTTTTAATCGCTAAGAATTTGCGAATGTTTTGAATGATTTTTTCTAAAACGTTTTCGTACGTAATACAATTTTAAATTCAGTTTTTAATTGCTTAATGAGTTATAAATACAATCTAACATTGTAATTTATTTATTTCAATTTTTTAAATCCATTGCTTGTTAAGTTAAAGTCAAAAGAAATGTATTCGTTTAATTTATTTCCCTTTTTACTTCTAAAAAGGTAACGATAAAAAGAAGCTGAGAATCGAAAAAATTAAATTCTTCGTATTACAATATCTATTTTTGCTTAAACTCAAGATAGTATTTTAACCCAGAGTGTTAATGCTGTCACAACGACAATATGGCCTAGTGGATAAACGAGTTAGGTTTAGACAGTTCTAAGTGACAGTTATCTCTGGATCAAGGGCAGCAGTAACATAGAATAATAATTAACACATCACCGTTGAACTTGTTCAACTTTTTGAAGCTCACCGTTGTATTCTTTGAACTTTTTTTAGTTATTTAAAAAAATAATGATGATTAACACAGCTTAACGCCTGTACCCCAGCTATGAGAACAGGATACCCCCGTGGACTGAATAAAGGGTTTGGTTCAAAGTTCCGTGATGGCTCCCGATTACGACAAGAAGGTTCCCAATTACGACAAGGAGGTTCCGAGTCAAGAAGGTTCCCGAGTCCGACAAGAAATACCTGAAGAAGGATGTAGGGCACATCGGCCGAAACGTTGTACAAATAAAAATGAAGATGAGGAAAATAGTCCGAATAATGCAGATAATACTAATTATCAAGCCTCATCTCAAACATTTAGAGAAATAGACAACATATAAGTAAGAAGCTTTGGTGGTAAAACGATGGAGAGGGTAAAAGGGTTGCTGCAGATGTGGTACATATGATGTAATCTTAATAGTATCTGTTTGATACAAACCGTATGCAGCATGAACGGTTAAAACGAGACGTTCGCAAGGAAACGTTAATAAAGCAGTAGACGAGCAAACGCTTCAAATCGGTCAACGATGTGAACAGTGCGGAAGGCCGTGTCTGAGAAGAACTGGCCCGATGAGTCACCAAACTGTGCATCGGTAAAATGGACCAATAAAACACCCTGTGCTCCCTGAAATAACTTGTGAATGTGGGAAGATGTGCAAGACTTTAGCTGGACTGAAAAAGCCACATTCGCAAAGCTCACCGTTGAAATTGAAATTTTTGAAGCTCACTGTTGTATTCTTTGAACTTTAGAAAAAAATTTAATTTTAATTTTTTTTTAAATTTTATCAAGCAATGGCAATACTCGAACACGAGTTTGCTACCATCATCTGTTTTGGGAACTGAAATAATATGCTCAAATCTAATTGAATTCAATAAACTAGTTACGCTTTATCAATAGAACTAGCAAGAATATGCACCCTCCGGGCGTAAGTATTTAAATTTTAATGTAATGAAATATATACTGACCGTTTTTTGTCTCTTTTGTGCTCATATATTCGTTTGTTAATATTTCTTGAGGTCTTGGTTTGGTTTGTTTTACGGCATATCAACCTCAGTGGGTCATTTAATGCCGATAAAGTTTTGAAATAAATCAAATCTTAATGGGTAATACAATTTTTTTATAAATACATTTTTCTATTTAACCCATAGATGGGACCCTAATAGGTACTACCACTCTGGGTCAGAGTGGACCAGGGAGCAATGGTAATTAAGGGGTGCTCCACATTCCCCAAACCTCCAAAACTGGAACCTCACCATCAGATAGAGTTTAACGCATTCCCAGGACATGTAAACACTCACAGCGCCTTCTAGCACCCATATGATAAAAAGGGTTGGGGCTTGCCATAAGGGCAATAGGGTTGGGCAATCATATAGGTGCTAGGGTTGACGTGACCAGCCGATTGATCGGAGGGGGCCTCTCCGACCGCCGTCTAGCCCAAGATAGGGCTAAAGTGGAGTATTGCAATTCATGAACTGCTCATCCACCTGAGCTCTATCCTTAAGCATCACGGGTCGCCACCCACGGCCAACAGGTGGCCCCATTGGGGAGTCTTGCCCCTCAGCCGAGGGCGGTTCTCGAGGTCTCGCCTATGTATTGTTTATTACAACTTGCAAAAGTATGCGCCCCCTGGGTGAAAGTAATTTAGTTTTAATGTAATAAAATATTATGTTAAATTAGGAAGACTAACGAAATCAAATAAGAACGCATATAAAAATATTACACTTATGTTTGATGTTAATTTAATTGATTTCTATATAAAATCATAAATAGGATTTCTTTTAATACGTTTGAGAATAAATGATAGTATTAGAAATCGGGAACAGCAAATAATTATTTATTAAATCCAGTTTTGTTAAAATCATTATGCAAATTATTCCCACCATATACTATGTAAATCTTTATTTCTAAGAGATATATAACACATATTTCAGGATTTTCAATGCATTAATAATATGGGCAGTTTTGCGGTAGATCTAACTCAGCTAGGCCTTACTAGAGTCATTGTTAATAAATAAGATGCCAATTAAGATTAAATAATGAACATTTCATAATCGTTGAGAATATAATTTCATATTTCAGAATTTTAAATGTATTAATAACGCGGGCCTTTCGGGGCCTGTGATTGTTAATGTAAATTAACAGCGTCGATCCCAGGGGGCTATCCCCCAGGCAACACCTGCCCCCTCGATTTAAAGGGGCAGGGTTGGGTTTATTACCCAGCGCCTGAGAAGGGAAAATGCCGACGGGATCGACACATTTTTTGTGTCTACCAGCCATGAGCTTCGGCTTGTGGGTGGGCCCACATAAAAATGTCCTTGTGTCACGCCCTCATAAGTGGGTGAGAGGCAAATACCTTAATAATAGGGGCAGTTTTGCGGTAAATCTAACACAGCTAGACTTTAATAGAGACATCGTTAATAAATAAGATGCTAATTAAGATTTAATAATGAACATTCCATAATCGTTGAGAATATAATTTAAATAACTAAAAGTAAATTGTGACGTCAGTGGTGACGTAGTTTCGGTTACAAACAGATAGTTACATAATCTC
>JALAJA010000164.1:0-50000 GCA_023376005.1 Doryteuthis pealeii | reverse complement strand
AAATTAAATTTTATTTAATCTTATCAACGTCTATAAAATTTCAAAATGTAGGTTCCAAGAGTTTGAAAAAAGGTTCCTGGAGGGTCCGAGTCCGACAAGAAATACCTGAAGAAGGCCGGAGGGCACATCGGCCGAAACGTTGTACAAATAACAATAAAGATTAGGACAATAGTCCGAATAATCAAAATAATACAATTAGAATATAACTAAAATAAGTGTAATCTTTTATATGCGTTCTATTTAATTTCGTTAGTCTTTCTATTTTAGTATATTTTATTACATTAAAACTTAAATACTTACGCCCGGCAGAGGCGCATATTCTTGATATCTTATTATAATGGAGATTATGTAACTATCTGTTTGTAACCGAAACTACGTCACACTGACGTCACAATTTACTTTTAGTTATTTAAATTATATTCTCAACGATTATGGAATGTCATTATTAAATCTTAATTAGCATCTTATTTATTAACGATGTCTTATTAAAGTCTAGCTGGTGTTAGATTTACCGCAAAACTGCCCATATTATTAAGGTATTTGCCTCTCACACCACTTATGAGGGCGTGACACAAGACATTTTTATGTGGGCCCACCCACAAGCCGAAGCTCATGGCTGGTAGACACAAAAAATGTGTCGATCCCGTCGCATTTTCCCTTCTCAGGCGCTGGGTAATAAACCCAACCCTGCCCCTTTAAATCGAGGGGGAGGTGTTGCCTTGGGGATAGCCCCCTGGATCGACGCTGTTAATTTACATTAACAATCACAGGCCCCGAAAGGCCCGCGTTATTAATACATTTAAAATTCTGAAATATGAAATTATATCTTCAACGATTATGAAATGTTCATTATTTAATCTAATTGGCATCTTATTTATTAACTGACTCTAGTAAGGCCCTAGCTGAGTTAGATCTACCGCAAAACTGCCCATATTATTAATGCATTGAAAATCCTGAAATATGTGTTATATATCTCTTAGAAATAAAGATTTACATAGTATATGGTGGGAATAATTTGCATAATGATTTAACAAACTGGATTTAATAAATAATTATTTGCTGTTCCGATTTCTGATACTATCATTTATTCTCAAACGTATTAAAAGAAATCCTATTTATGATTTTATATAGAAATCAATTAAATTAACATCAAACATAAGTGTAATATTTTTATATGCGTTCTATTTGATTTCGTTAGTCTTCCTAATTTAACAATAATATTTTATCATTAAAACTAAATTACTTTCACCCAGGGGCGCATACTTTTGCAAGTTGTAATAAACAATACATAGGCGAGACCTCGAGAACCGCCCTGTCGGCTGAGGAGCAAGACTCCCCAATGGGGCCACCTGTTGGCCGGGGTGGCGACCGTGATGCTTAAGGATAGAGCCCAGGTGGGATGAGCAGTTCATGAATTGGCAAATTACTCCACTTGGCCCTATTTTGGCTAGACGGACGGTCGGAGAGGCCCCCTCGATCAATCGGCTGGTCACGTCAAGCCCTAGCACCTATATGATTGCCCAACCCTATTGCCCTTATAGGCAAGCCCCAACCCCTTTTATCATATGGGTGCTAGAAGCGCTGACTGAGTGTTTACATGTCCTGGGAATGACGTTAAACTCTATCTGATGGTGAGGTTCCAGTTTGGAGTTTGGGGAATGTGGAGCACCCCTTATCACCATTCTCCCTGGTCCACTCTGACCCGAGTGGTAGTACCTGTTAGGGTCCCATCTATGGGTTAAATAGAAAATGTATTATATAAAAAATTGTATTACCCATTAAAGATTTGATTTATTTCAAAACTTATCGCATTAAATGACCCACTGAGGTTGATATGCCGTAAACAAATCCAAACCAAGACCTCAAAAATATTAACAAACGAATATATGAGCCACAAAAGAGACAAAAAAACGGTAGTATATATTATTACATTAATTAAAATACTTACGCCGAGGGTGCATATTCTTGCTAGTTCTATTGATAAAGCGTAACTAGTTTATTGAATTCAATTAGACTGAGCATATTATTTCCAGTTCCCAAAACAGATGATGGTAGCAAACTCCGTGTTCGAGTATTGCCATTCTTGATAAAAATTTTAAAAATTAAAATTAAATTTTTTTTTTAAAGTTCAAAGAATACAAACAGTGAGCTTAAAAATTTCAACAAAGTTCAAGTGAGCTGTGCGAAATGTGCTTTTTAGTCCAGCTAAAGTCTTGCACATCTTCCCACATTCACAAGTTATTCCAGGGAGCACAGGGTATTTTATTGGTCCATTTTACCGATGCACAGTTTGGTGACTCATCAGGCCAGCTCTGTGAGACACGGCCTTCTGCACTGTCCACATCGTTGACCGATTTGAAGCGCTTGCTCGTCTACTGCTTTATTAACGTTTCCCTTGCGAACGTCTCGTTTTAACCGTTCATGTTGCATACGGTTTGGTCTAAACAGATACTATTAAGATTACATCATATGTATCACATCTGCGGCAACCCTTTTTACCCTCTCCATCGTTTTACCACAAAGCTTCTTACTTATATGTTGTCTATTTCTCTGAATGTTTGAGATGAGCTTGATAATTAGTATTACTTGCGTTATTCGGACTATTTTCCTCATCTTCATTTTTATTTGTACAACGTTTCGGCCGATGTGCCCTATGCCTTCTTCAGGTATTCTTGTCGGACTCGGGATACCTTCTTCGGACTCGGAACCTTCTTTTCGTAATTGGGAACCTTTCGTGCGTAATCGGGAGCCATCCGAATTTTGAACCCAAACCTTTATTCAGTCCAGACGGGGTATCCTGTTATCACTCCGTTAACCATAGCTGGGTAGAGCGTTAAGCTCGTGTTAATCATCATTATTTTTTAAATAACTAAAAAAAGTTCAAAGAATAACAACGGTGAGCTTCAAATGTTGACAAGTTCAACGGTGATATGTTAATTATCATTCTATGTTCTACTGACTGCGCCTTGATCCAGAGATAACTGTCACTTTAGAACTGTCTAAACTAACTCGTTTATTCACTAGGCCATGTTGTCTTGTGACAGCATTACAACTCTGGGTTAAAATACTATCTTGGTTTAAGTAAAAAAGATATTACAATATCGAGAATTTAATTCTTTCGATTCTCAGCTTCTTTTTATCGTTACTTTTTTTAGAAGTAAAAAAGGGAAATAATTAAACGAATACATTTCTTTTGACTTTAACTTAACAAAGCAATGGATTTAAAAAAATTGAAATAAATAAATTACAATGTTAGATTGTATTTATAACTCATTAAGCAATTAAAAACTGAATTTAAAATTGTATTACGTACGAAAACGTTTTAGAAAAAAATCATTCAAAATCATTCGCAAATTCTTAGCGATTTAAAAAAAAAGGATGTAAAAAAAATTCTATTATTATTTTCAAATTGCTAACTTTTGGTAGACAAACAATATCTATTTACAACATAACACTTTCTGAGAATGATGTATAATAGAAAGTATGTCATTAGACACGCTTTGCGATAAATTTAACCCCCCCCCCACCCACCATTATTAACACAATTGAAACTTGAAAAAGGTTCTTATTATCTTCAAAATTTTTGGACCATTCAGAAGAAGAAACATTTTTTTTTTAAATCGTGATGATTTTTTTTTTAATTCAGCGCTACGGAAATAATGAAAATTATGAACGAAAACAATTTTACATTTTCGCACACATTAATCAATTGAAATTTCAAGCAAGCGAAAAATAAGTTATGACTCCGACTTTTTTAAACAAATTCTATGTAAAATCCACTTATTGCCAAATTTCACGAAATTTTTCGGTAATTATTCATCTGTTGATGAAAATGTTTGAAATAGTTTTTTTCTTAAAATATGTTAGGGGAAAATATTTTACAGGTCTCCCCCCTCCCCATAATATTTTATGAAATCTGAAAAAAATGAACAGATAAAATCGATTTTATTTTTATTTTTTTCTATAAAGATATTAGTCTGAATAATTATATCAGAAGATTTTTATAAGTTTCTATACGGGATTTTCTTAGTTAAAAAAAAAAAATGAATTATTATTATTTTCCCAATAACCAACCCTAAACCCCAACCCTAACCCTAAACCCTAGCCCAAACCCTTGTTGGACTTAAACTTTTAAAAAAAAATTTAAATAAATAACAGTTTTATTACAAAATTGTGGGTTGTTTGTTTCTGGGTCATCTTCCTTATATTATGATACTCAACTAGGGGGGGTTAGGGTTAGGTTGGGGTTGGGTTCTGCTTATTCTGGGATCACCCTGTAATATATGTTATTCTAACTAGGGAATAATCAATATTTATCATTAGGCAAACTTCTTAACCACTCGGCTATCAGCACCTTACAGACTTGGAGGAGGATTATAACTTATAAATACATACACCTGTATATATGTAATATATACAGGTTATATATATATGCTCCATGCGTTTTATGAAGGTATGTATAGTTGTCGGCCTTGGAAATGCGCTCTACAAAATATTTGCGGGTTATTTCCTAGTTGAGTACCATGAGTGACCCAGAAAACAGAACACAAATTATTCATTTTCCATTAAACTAACCCTAAACCCTAACCCCAACCCTAACCCTAAACCCTTAACCCTACCCTTATTGGACTTAAACTTTAAAAAAAATAATAAAATTCAAAATTAACAGTTTTATTACAAAATTTGTGGGTTCTTTTTTCGTGGTCATCTAGTAATAATTATGTTACTAATAGGAGGGGTTAGGGTTAGGTTGGCGTTGGGGTTGGGGTTTAGGATTAGTTTAATGGAAATAAATAAATAATTTGGTTCCTGTTTTTTTCTGGGTCAACCGCTGTAATAGTCATGTTATTCAACTAGAGAGATAATCACATATTTATCTTACATCTAGCCAGCAAACTTCTTTAACCACATCGGCTATCAGCACCCCACAGACTGGGCAGGCAGGAATTAAAACTTATAAATACATACCACCTGTATAGTATATAGTAAACCCATCAGAGCAAGAGTACTCCATGCGTTTTTAAGGGCATTGGTAGTTGTTGTCGTCCTTGGAAAGTGCTCTCTATCAAATACTTGACCTTACTGGGGATCGAACCCCCGACTGCCGATATCAATCGGAAATTAAAAAAAACAAAGAAGAAAAGAAACAACTACGATATAAGCAGCAATGTCTGAAGGTTATTTTTTTTTTTTGTAAGGGTGATCGGGCGGGCATGTTGTTGCCTTATTTTCAAGATAAAACTTTGGCGTGGCAATCTCTGCATTTTCTTGTGCGCATGCGTAGTCGGCGCACTTCGGCGTGTTCTTTTAACTTGTGTTCGCACCCTGTGTTGTTTCTTTAAATATACTGATAAACAAATATAGGATCCAACACCAAGGTCGTAACTTTTGGCAGAGATAGAGAGAGAATAACGGTTGAACGTTGAATTATGCCGGTGAAGAAGAAATTTCGTTTAATGGCTTCTCAAACAGACACCTATTTAAGCATGTTTTACGTCACTGACATAACGTTATAGTCCAGAAAACGGCCACCGACGTGATGTGTTCAAATCCTGGCCTAAAATACCCTTGTTAAAAAAAACATGTCAATGAGGGCCACCAATGACAACTAAGTCTTTAAATCCTCCTTCTACATCTACAGATAAAAGTGATGATTGCTGATCAATTAATTTCTTTATTCAACTAAACTGCCAACGAATTCATATATCTGTTTGGGTTTGTTTCCCTTGCCTGGAGATTATCTTCCCTCTGGTTCCCGTTTTTACCACAGGAATTTTTTTGTATTTAACGCCTGTTTCAAACGTCTCGCCTCTTGGCTTATCTCGGGAATTGACGACTTATGGTAGACACTTTGTCTAACACCCTCCTGTTGGGGGTTCTTCACCCCCCAACAACCCAGCCATCTAGTAAGTGCCTTTAATCTATGACTCACCATAGCTTGTCCAATAACTTTGTATGGTTATTATATTTATATTATTATATATATATATAATATATATATATATATATATATATATATATATGAAGTGGTCAAAGCAATGTGTTTGAAATAGCGAAGCGCCGACAATTTTTTGGGAGATTATGTGCTTAATTTAAAGTCATACCTAATTTTAATAATTAATTATAATTAAATGATTAGGCGTGCATATCGCGTTTAACATGTAAAGCGTAAAACAAATCGAGAAAAGTCATCTCTGATGATACATTTCCCTATTAGGGAGTCTCCCATAACTTTGTATCTTATTCCTTTATGTATCTTTGTGTCATTGCCTGATGTTATAAATGTATTCTCCATGTGCTTTTATTTTGTTTCAACAGTTATAATTTATATTAAAATGTTTTTTTTTTAAACATTAAGTTAGAAAAAAATTCCAATATCCATCAAGAATTAATAAAAAAATGTCTGCGGATAAAATAACCAAAATGAGTTGACATGTCGTAAACTCCAAACAAACAAAGATACATACCAGAGCTCTCAAGAACCAAAAATCAGAAAAAAAAACCCCACAAAAAACCCAGCAAAAACAAAAACAACATGAAAAACAAAATTGACGATGTACAATAAAAACCAAGTAACGTAAACGGTGTTGGTTTGTCTTCCCTTGCTGGAAGAGTTATCTTCCCTCTGGTTCCGGTTTTTACCACCAGGGTTTTTTGATTTAAGCGCTGTTTTCAAACTCTCTCTCCAAAGAGAGAGATGGGCCATCTACGACGCCCTCTGACCAAAGTGGAGTATTGCAAGTAATAGAACTGCTCATTACCACATGGGCTCGTATCCTTAAACATCAGCGTGGGTCACGCACGGCCACAGGGTGGCCCCATTGGGGAGTCTTCCCCTTAGCTGCAGATATGTGCAGTCGGTGCAGAGTTCTAAACGCCGCTCACGAGGTGTCGACTCAGGCGGACAAGTGTGTGTATGATATCATTAAGAAATAGTGTTTATCAGTATTATATGATGATTATGGCGGTAGGGTATAAGGGAGTGTAACGCGTGGAGCAAGAGCTGTTTCTTATTAGACAAATCGGCTGGTTTAATATATATACCATATCAGCTGTGATATTTAATGGGTATGGTCGATCATATGGAGAGTTGTTGAGTTTCTCGTAAGAGAGCGTATTAAAAGCAATTCTATGTAAATGTTGATACATGAGAGTATCAGATTGAATAGATAGTATACAATAGAGTATGCATTTTTGTGTCATATTTAGATTATTCATTAATTCTTTTTGCTAAATGTGCAAGTAAATATTTCGAGTAATATTAAACTTGAAATAAATTGTTCTGGGGAGGCTTCTTTTTTTTTGTGCTATGTATATTAATGCAGCGTAGGTGTGCTATTCTTGAATTTCAGATATTGTTTTTCATCTTAATTTCACTCGCTTTGACGGCTAACGGCGGTCAGAGAGGCCCCCTCCGATCAATCCGCTGTACGTTAGCTCTAGACCTATACTGATTTCCCAACTCTAGCCTTATGGCAAGCCGCAACCCCTTTTTATTCATATGGGTGCTAGAAGGCGGGTGACTGAGGATCTACATTCCTGGAATGACGTTAAACTCTATCTGATGATGAGCGTGGCCAGTTTTGGAGGTTGGAGGAATGTGGATCACCCGCTTCATTCTACCATTCGGGTTCCGCTGGTCTTAAGGACTCTGCCGAAGTGGATAGTAACGCTGTTAGGGTCCCATCTAGTGGGTTAATAGAAATATCAGAGTTTATAATCAAAATGATACCTCTAAGAATGAAATTCATTTCAAACTTAATATGATGTTGCATACCGGGTTTTAAAATAAAACTGTGTTTATAAATATAATTGGTGTTATTTATTTCTAAATAATAATTGTTTTATTCTCAAACGCGTATTAAAAGCAATTCTATGGATATTTTATGTTGTAATACCAATTAGAACAAAGTAAGAATATTAATAACTTTTTTGTGTTTGTATTGTAACTTATCATTAGTCTTTCTAATTTCAAGAATAATAATATAATTTTAATTAACATAATACTTGTGCGCAGAGGGGCGCATTTTGTTGCTAGTGCCTTGCGAATAATGGCGCTTTCTGTTTGGCAAAAAATCCTGCAAGTAGCACCCTTCAAAACAGGTCACCCGGCCCAATACTACTGGACTATGTAACAGTACTACCAGTTTTTCATAGTACACCCTATTAATTTTGTCTGTGAGAAGGGTGGTAGTAAGCCGCAACAGAACAAAAAAAAAAAAGACAAGACCTGTTAAAGGCGATGAAGCTCTTTTGCTCAATGTCATCTAGCACTTTTTATTTCGCAGAGTCAACCCCTCTTATCTTTATAATGTGCAGGAGAGTGTAGGAGATGTTTGTCGTAGTCTGTAACATCGTAATAGCCTATATCCGCTACTCAGTCACAATTCCCTTTGGAGTATTTAAGGTGCGACATTCTTATGATTATCTAAGTGAGTTAAAGTGCCATAATTATTAATAAAATTGGTTTTACATTATTACACTGTGGCGGAGGAGGTGAGGAGGTACGTATACTAATAAGATGCAATTGGTAATTTTAGTATACAACAAAATTAAGGTTACTTGTGTGATGATATTGGAAAGGCTATATTGCATATGTGATAGTTAGAAATGTTGATTTATAAATATACTGCTTAGTATTATTGATTTCTACTGTTTGGTTTTAGCTATTGAATATTGAGTAACAAAAATATCTTCCATAATCTTAAAGAAATCGGTCATACACTGAGAAGTAACCTGTAATATTATTCTTTTACTTCCTATTTAAGTAACTAACAGTTTAATTAGGAAAATTGGTACCATGAAGACGGAAACGGAAAATGATGGAAGAGTTAGTTTAAGTGTTCTATTTTTCAATCATACCCCCATGCGGAAGGGGTGCAGAGCTGAGGTGGTGGTGGGTGATAGCGATGAGGAGGCTGGAAGTGGTTGGGGCGGCAGTAAGTCGCAGATCGACGCTTGCGTATGTAGAGGAGAGTAATGACGTATGTGTAGTTATAAAATATAATAATACTGCAGCCAGGAGGTTGCAGATAGGTATTGCGCGAGGTGAGTAGGAGGGGGGTGCTAAGAGGAGGAGTATTGTGTGATAATTTGTATACCGGTTTTAATACTACTGGTACTATATAACAACAGTACACCAGTTTCATAGGGTAACCTACATATTTTGTCTGCTGAGAAGGGTGCTAGAGAACCAGATCAGAAGCAAATCATAAAAAACAAGACGTGTGAACAGGGCGGAAGAAGCCTTGTGCTCAATGGGTCATCTAACACTTTATTTCTAAGTCAAACCACGTGTGAGTCGATATATCTTATGTATACTAGCAAATATCTGCACCCTCCGGGGTGCAAGTATTTTAAGTTTTAATGATAATAACAGTATCGTATAATGAGAAAGTCTAGATAAGAATGCAAGATAAAAGTTGAAAACAGAGTGGGGTTATAATAAAAAATAGAAATGAAAGCTTACTCTTCCATCATGCGATCTTTTCAATTCTCGAATTTACTTATTAAACTATGTTAGTTATACTTAGAAATAAGAAACAAATGACAGGTTATTTTTTCTTGTTAATTGGTTTTCCATTTAAGATTCATTGAGAGATTTTTGCTTATACTTAAGATAAAACCAAACAGTTAGAAATCGAATAATACTAAGTGACATAAATCACATTTAAATATCAATAGTGCAAATTATACCCCGTTCACGACTGCAACCGAGCTATTTTTGTAATCGTTATAAATACAATAGCATGTATTAGTATGTAAGAGAGAGAGAGGAGTAATACATAGCGGAGACGAGACAAAGAAAGTTAAGTGAGGGTATAGAGAGAGAGTGAGGAGTGACGAGGGCGAGCGAGGAGAGCGATGCATGGCGTGAGCGGAGAGAGCGAGTGGGGAGCGTAGAGAGTTTGATGAGATGTTTCGGTTCTCAGACAGAAAAACCCACAATATCCATTATCATCATAGTATTATTGGGATACGCGGTTTTAACCAAACGTGCTTTTAATAGAGTATTCTGGCGGTGAGATATTGAATGTCTATATATAATTGTTTTGTTCTCAAACGTATGTAAAGTAATGGTCCTATTTATAATTTTTAGTATTGAGGCAAATCAATTAAGAATAGTAAAAAATAAGTTTATATGTTTTTGTGTTCGTGATTTAATTTCTGTAGTCTTTGTAATTTATGATATGATCGTGTTAATCATATTAAAACTTAATACATGTGCCCAGAGGGCATATATGGAGGAAGAATAAATCATTTATATATCAAGATAATAAATTAGAATAATTTGATGGTAACTAGTTTCAATGGGTTAAATTGTAGTCACGAATGTCATAGTTTTCTTAATTAACTTATAAAACTTTAACAGCTAGATATAATCAAGTCATTTCTATAATTAATAAACATATACAACTCATCAACTGTGGCATACTGGAAACCTAATAGATTGCAATGGAGTTATCAGACTAAAGTATTGATTAGAAAATTTCATTTTGGTTATTGGTCAAAAAGAACTACAGGTTATACTTACCAAAATATTAATAGTACTCGGCGCTACTCGTTTGGTTACTCATTTCAGGGAATGAAGAATGGCGCCCCCTTTAATACTTGTTTTTTAGCAATATTACAAAGGGACCCCGACCCCCCTTTAGATACAGTACCTAATTAATAATTGGATATTTTATTAAATAAACCCATTATGCAATGTTTTTTATAGTAAAATCATTTCAATGCGATTTTTATGTAAAAATCATTTCCATGGCATTTTTATAGTACAATCATTGTCCAAGTGCATCTTTTATAGAAAGAATCATTTCCAAGGCATTTTTAATGGAAATCATTGTCTAATGCATAGTTTTAATAAGTAAAATCATTTTCGAATGCATTTTTATAGTAAAAATCATTTCCAAATGCATTTTATACGTAAAAATCATTTCCCACATCATTTTTATAGTGAAAATCATTGTCTAATGCATTTTTATAGTACAAATCTTTGTCCATATGCGATTTTTAGGTAGTAAAAATCATTTCATGCATTTTATAGTAAAAATCATTTTTCCAATGAATTGTCATGAGTAAAAATCATTGTTCCAGATGCATTTTTATCTGTAAAAATCATTTCCAATGGCACTTTTGTATAGTAGATATCATTGATCCAAACTGATTTTCATAGTAAAAATCATTGATCCAAGTGCATTTTATTGTAAAAATCATTTCCAGATAGCATTCTGTTATGTAAAAAATCAGTCCGTAGGCAGTTGTTATGTAGATTGGGTAAAAATTAGTCCAGCAGTTCATTTTTATAGCATTACGAATCGTAGTTCTAATTTACTTTAATACTTGATTACTGAGAGGCGAGCGCGAAGGAGAGGAGAGGGAAGAGTGAGGAGAGACGGGGGGAGAGATGGTGAGTATATGAGAGAGTAGGGGAGATGTGTAGGAGAGAGAGTAGAGAGTAGAGATGGAGAGAGTGAGACGAGAGTGGGAGAGACATCCGAGAGCTAGAGAGCAGGTTACCGGAGAGAATCGAGAGATGAGAGGAGAGATGGAGAGGATGAGATGAAGTGAGCGGATGGTAGGGTGCGGGGTGGTAGAGTAGTGTTATATCAGAGAAGGGCGGAGAGGAGCGAAGAAGGTTTGCGGTTGGGACGAGAGGTACTGTCTTGGGAGCTCGGAGTAATGGGGCTAGTGATAAGGATAGGCGTGGGTGTTTGAGGAGATGTGAGTATGATGCGATCGGTGTATAATATAGTATGAGGTCGAGAGGTGGGCGTAGGCTGATCGTGAGAGTTGAGGCGAGTAGTGGGAGGGGGAGAATATTGCGTGGGGAGGAGGATGAGAGTATATCAGTGCTCCTAGATTCAGTCGTGGAGGTGGAGCGGAGAGATTCGACGAGAGAGAGAGTGTATGAGAGGAGAGATGAGAGTCACTGAGAGAGTGAGAGAGAGAGGGAGGAGGTATACTGGAGGAGGAAGAGAGAGAGAGAGGAGGAATAGAGAGGTAGCAGGAACATGAGTAATGCAGGAGAGAAGAGGCCAGAGGGAGGACGAGAGAGGATAACGATTGACACGAGGGATGCGACGCGGGATAGAGATGGATGGTATCTAGAGAGAGAGAGTGCAGACAGGGAGTGCGGAGAGAGAGGAGAAGAGAGAGTGGAGGAGCTACACAGAGAGTTGAGACGGAGAGCATGAGAGCGAGGAGTGGGAGGAGAGTGAGTAATGGTTCTGCAGGAGAGGGCGAGATGAGGAGGAGAGGTGAAGAGTCTGAGCGAGAGAGAGGAGAGGAGTGAGAGATAAGAATGAGAGAGAGCGGAGAGTAGAGGAGAAGGAGAGAGGAGAGAGAGAGAGAGAGCAGAGAGAGAGAAGAGAGAAGAGAGGAGAGATATAGGAGAGAGTGAAGAGAGTGAGGGCAGGGAGAGAAGCGGTGGATAGAGGAGACAGAGAGGAGAAGAGAGAGAAGATGGGAGGCAGGGGAGGTACAGAGAAAGGGAAGAGAGAATGGAGGAGAGGAGAATGATAGAGAGTGAGAGAGAGGTGGAGGTGATGAGATATGGAGAAGAGAGGGCGAGAGCGATCAGCAGTAGGGAGGAGAGGGAG
This sequence comes from Doryteuthis pealeii, assembly GCA_023376005.1. Classification (NCBI taxonomy): domain Eukaryota; kingdom Metazoa; phylum Mollusca; class Cephalopoda; order Myopsida; family Loliginidae; genus Doryteuthis; species Doryteuthis pealeii. The sequence goes on along the minus strand of JALAJA010000164.1, from coordinate 37,398 downwards.
ATAAGCAGAAGGAGAGAAGAGAGAGGTGAGAGAGAGGGAGTGGTGGAGAAGAGGAAGAGTGACAGGAGAGTATCGGAGAGGTAGAGGATGAGAGGAGACAGGAGAGGAGGAAGGAGAGAGGGAGAGAGAGAGAGGGAGGAGAAGAAGATAGGAGTGGAGATGGAGGGGAAGAGAGAGAAAGTAGGTAAGAGAAGAAAAAGAGAAGAAGAGAAATGAAAATAATATAATAATATAATAATAATAGGAAGAAGAAGTCAAGAAGAAGAAACATAATAATTGATAAGATAATAATAATCATTAATAATAGATAAGAAGAAGATAGAAGAAGAAGAGTAGAGAGATGGGACGAGGAGGAGTAGAAGGTGGAGTGCAGACGGATTGCGGCGGTAGAGGCGTGGAGGGGGGAGCTGGGGGAGAGTGCGGGAGGGCGGGAAGGAGAGGAGAGAGGGCGGAGATGAGGGAGAGAGAGAAGGAGAGAGAGAGAGAGAGGAGAGAGGGAGATAGCTAGAGGGAGGGCGAGGACGAGAGAGGAGGAGGGAGGGTTGAGAGAGAGAGAGGTGGATACCTCAGACCGCAAAAGACAGATAATCTGGTCTAATGCGATCATGTGAAAAGTGAGGATAGACTATTCCTTCGCGTATTGGCTGATTACCGGTGGACTTAGGCCAGCCTCGACGACTTATATATACATAATGTGTAAGATCATATATATTGTAACATAAAGATTTAAATATATAAAAGATTTACATATGACGATCACTCAGAACATATGGGATAGGGTGGGGGGCCCGAAGGTTGTGGTTGGATTTTAAACCTGGCATGTGAATATCAATCTTGGGAATTACATTATGCCGGGGAAGGACATTTTGATTTATCTATTCTGTTGGGATATTATCGATTTTTTTTTCAAACTCAATTTTACACCATTGTAGATGGGACCGGGTGAGAGGGGTATGGCAGTACGAGGTGTAGTAGGGATCTCAAAAGGAGAGGAGGACGACGGAACGAATTGGCTGTGGAGTAGGGGAGAGAGGGAATGTCAGTGGATACATGTGTAACGGGTGAAAGAGGGTTACAGAGTTCAGTTCTAAGGAGGATGTGCTGAGAGGAAGAGTGTACGCGGAGAGATGTGGTATTTGCTGCAGTGTGTTGTAATGCGTTGTCGGGGATAAGGACGAGCGAAGGATCAAAGAGGGAACCTTGCTTACTTACCATTTCTCAAACCCTAACTTAAATATGTGACGACAAATTATGTATTAGTGGTATCTATCTATTATGCTATCTATCTGCCATTCATCACATTTAAATTGATTTTATAATTTTAATCAATAAAAGACATGTAGACTAAATAATACACATACTTGATCAGTAGATTATTGTTCACTATATAGAAACCGGTCACCATTTAAATTTATGATTAGTATAGAAGAAGAACCAAAGAAAATGGTTCGATAATGATATTATTTGAGTAGTATAGAACATGTCAGTGGGCAGAAGAAGAAAGTTTGGTGTGGTCGCAGAGAGTACGAATGAGCATGTGTACTAATGCAAGTGAGAGAAAGCGGTGGTTAAGTTAGGAAATTATACATAAACAGCAAATATGCATCCGTCAGTGTGATCTAAATGTCAAATGTATGTTGGACGCAAGTAGACCAAAGTAAGAAGCACCGCCCAGCTGGGAGTCTGTTTTGAAAGGAAACACCTTTTTGCTTTTCAGAACCATAACCCACTCCCGTTTTTTGTTACACAACAGATGAATTTTTTTGCATTAGATTTCACTGTAAGATTTTTTTTTAAAAGTTTGTTCATGATATTACAACCCAGGCTTAAGTTTATACTAAAAGTTTTTTAATTTTAATTAAAAATAATAGTTATTTATTAGTTACTTGGTACCAAGATCCTTTATTTAAATAAAATATAAAACTATTTGTAAATAAAACTATTTTCATTGAAATAGAACATATCGCATTTCTCTCTGATTAAATAAAAACTATTTTAGTATAAACTGTGGTCTTCAAATAATTAAAAACGTGTTTCGTTTAAAGTTTTTAAAACTTAACGAAAATTCTTTATTGAATTAACAACACATGAAATAACTAATTTTTAAAATTAAAATCAAAACTTATTTTGTATAAAAACTTAAGCTTTGGTGTAAATATACATGAATAACTTTAAAATCTTACAGTGAAAGTTCTAATGCAAAAAAATTCGTTTGTTTTTTTGTATAACAAACAACCGGGATTTTACAGTGAAAAGCAAAGATGTTCTTTTCAAAACAGCTCCCAGCTGGGGGTGCTTATTGAATTACTTGGTCCCATAAATGAACCCTACAGGTACTAACCATTCCGTGCCGAAGGTGAACCTGGGAGTAAAGGCGAGACGGGTACTCGACATTCTCAGAGCTTCAGAATTAGAACCCTCGTCATCAGATGGAGTTTTACGTCATATCAGGACATTAAGACCTCAGTCTACCGCCTTCCAGAACATATATGATAAAAGGGTGGGTTGCCATAAGGGCAATAGTGTTGGACGAATCATATAGGCTAGGATTGACGTGACTACTAGTCTACACTAATTGACGGCCGAAGTACAGATTGAAAAAATTGACAAACTTAATTCACATTTATTATTAGATATATATTCGCAATATATATATATATATATATATATATATATATATATATATAATATATTTATATAGGAATATATGATGGCGATAATATATATATAATAGAGTATCTGTAATTTGCTGACATTATTAAGTATGTTATATATATACTAGCAAATTTATGCACCCTCCGGGTGCAAAGCTTTTAAGTTTAAATATAATAAAATATCATGTTAAATTAGAAAGGCTAGTAAAACTGAATAAGAATGCAGATAAAACGATTTGGAGACCACGAGGGAGTATAATCGAAAAATAGAACAACTTTGAAACTACATCCATCATTTTCCATTACTCCGTCTTTCATTGGTAAATTTTCCTAATTTAAACTATTTAGTTAAAATAGGAAGTAAAGATAAAATTACAGTTATTCTCTTCATGTTAATGGATTTCCTCTTAACAGAATTTATTGAAGAGATATTTTTGCTTATATTCATTAAGATAAAACCAAACATTAGACAATTAATAATACTAAGACCATATTCATTAATATCAATTTTTTAAGATCAATAAGTGCAAATTAGCCTTCCATTCACACTTGTAAACTGCTATTTTGTTGTAATATATTAAATACACGCGTGTTATTAGTAGTGAGTATGGTCAACAGTATTAATAATGTACAAAATTTTATTAATCATTGAGGTTAAATAAGAAAATAAATCATGGAGAATGTGGTAAAATAACAAAGGGAATTGGTGAATTGAATAGTAATATAGTTTCGGTTACAGACAGACAAACCCACAATCTCCATTATAATAAGATTAATGATTTGAATTTTGTTACTGCATTGCAATAATTTTGTTTAAGGATGGTTTGTATTCTTTTTATGTATAGGAAGCTTCTAGTATGTTGGAGTTTTTGTTTATTTTTTTTCTTTGTACAGATGTGTGTATTTTCCGTTAGAAAACAATACAAACCATCCTTAAACAAAATTATTTCCAATACAGTCACAACATTTTAAAATGCATATAACTCGTCCTTTCTCATCAATTCTTCTCCTTCCAGCCTCCACATTTAATATAAAAAAAAACTGGAATACATCAACCCCTGATGGGATGGTACTTCGAAAGTGGCCGAAAGTACTGCGGGACCTGAACTTTGGTGGACTTATCCACGAATTCCACTCAAACATTAAAAAGTTGGCCAGAAAACTCGAAAAGATCAAAAAAAAAATTGTTAAACAGGAGATGTGTCTTTGTTTAATTCTACATGTATAAATGAGAAGAATGCTGCACGGCAATATTGACACGACACACGCATCACACACACAACACACACACACATATGAGATATATATATATATATATATATAATATTCTGTAGTTATGTGGTGAATATATAAACTTTGAGGAGAGAGGGGGTCATTAATAGGAAAAAATACCTTTTTCACATTCTATGGGACTTTTATCAAAGCATTGAATTAGTATATAAAATATTGGAGTGGATAAATAATTCTTACCTTTGTAAAGTTATGTTGAGAATTAATTCGATTCTTTTCTGTCTATCTTCTCTAATCCTATATCCGTTATAAATTGGCAACATTGTATACTTTTGAAACTTAAGATAAAAACGGTCAACTGAAATATTTTTGAATACATTTTTACAGCTGTAAAAATAACGATAAGAAAATGATAAAATAAGATAAATCAAAGTCAGACCTAATTTGTAAATTAATTAGTTATAATTAAATGAATTAGGCGTGCATATCGGTTTAAATGTAAGGCGTAAACAAATCGAAAAAAAAAGTCAATCTCTCTATGTACATTTCAGCCTATTATCTTTCTCGATTTGTTTACGCCTTACATTTGAACATATATGCACGCCTAATTCATTTAATTATAACTAATTAATTTACAAATTAGGTATGACTTCAATTAAGCACATAATCTCCTACAAATTGTCGGCTATCGCCATCTCAACAGATTGTTTGTCCACTTCATATATATATATATATATATATATATATAGTGGTGTGTGTGTGTGTGTGTGTGTGTGTGTCTGTGTGTCTGTGTGTGTGTATGTATATATATGCGTGTGAAAGAGAGAGAGAGGGAGAGAGAGGGAGAGAAGTGAGAGAGAGAGAGAGAGAGAGAGAGAGAGAGAGAGAGAGAGAGAGAGAGACCTTGACTCTTATTAGCAATACCGGTGCACTCATTGATAGGTGGTCTTTGAATGCAAGTCAAATCGTGTCGTGAGAGGTGACCATAGAAGCCCTAGAAGAACTCCAGGTGTCTGGGCCGGTTGAATAGTGTGTCCATTATATTAAAATTCGCATTAGAACCGGCAAATTGATTTCTAAGCTTAGGATTCACAAGCGTACAATAACAGGAAGCAACTTGACAAACAGAAATATTTAGCGGGAAAAAATTTTATATTAAGAATATAGAAGTCTTTCGGTCTGTCTGCCTCTGTAGTGCAACATGTTTATTATGATCTTTATAGTTTTTACTATGAAAATGTTTATTTAAAATTGTTTTTATTAAAAATGCATTGGAAATAGTTTTTACTATAAATGCATTGAGAATGATTTTTACAATAAAAATTGCATTGGAAATGATTTTTTTACTATAAAATGCAATTGGACAATGATTTTTACTAATAAAATGCATTGGGAAAAGATTTTTACTATAAATGCATTTTGAAATGATTTTTATTATAAAAATGAATTGGACAATGATGTTACAATAAAAATGCATTGGAAATGATTTTTACTATAAAAATGCATTGGAAATGATTGTTCTATAAAAATGCATTGGAAATGATTTTTACTATAAAAATGCATTGGAAATGATTGTTACTATAAAAATGTATTGGAAATAATTGTTACTATAAAAAATGCATTGGAAATGATTTTTACTATAAAAATGCATTGGAAATAATTTTCACTATAAAGATGCATTGGAAATGACTTTTACTATAAAAATGCATTGGAAATTATTTTTACTATAAAGATGCATTGGAAATGATTTTTACTATAAAAATGCATTGGACAATGATTTTTATTATAAAAATGCATTGGAAATTATTTTTACTATAAAAATTTGTTGGAAATGATTTTTATAATAAAAATGCATTGGAAATAATTTTTACTATAAAAATACATTGGAAATAATTTTTACTATAAAAATACATTGGAAATGATTTTTACTATAAAAATGCATTGGACAATGATTTTCACTATAAAGATTCATAAAAAAAACCAAAGTAACACCCATCCCAAGTTGGAATAACGGCAAATGACAACGTTGAAATAGAAGTACACCAAACAAATTATTATCAATTAAACTAGCAGAATGGAAGCCGGAATTTAGTCCGCCCTGTCGGTGGGGATTTAGAATGCACCGACTGCACCTCTGCAGAGGGGTAAGACTCCCCCAATAGGTGGCGACCCGTGATGCTTAAGGATAGAACTCAGGTGGTTGAGCAGTCCATGACTTGCAATACTCCACTTTGGCCCTTTCTTAGGCTAGACGGGCGATCGGAGAGACTCCCTCCAATCAATCGGTTGGTCACGTCAAGCCCTAGCACCTATATGATTGCCCCAACCCTATTTTCCCTTATGATAGGCCCAGACCCTTTTAAACCAAACCGGTATGTATAGAATATGGAGAGGAAGATGTAATACTAGCTCGGCTGCGCATTGACCATACAAAGCAGGTGGATTAACCATGTTACAAGACATGTCAAACACCCTGCACTGTCATACATTTCCTCATGGAGTGTGGAGTTTTCGCTCCAATCAAAAATAAATATTTCAACGCAAATAACATGAGGGATCTATTTGAGAATACTAACATGGATGACATATTTTATCCTTCTTGAGAGAAATAAAAATATATCAAAATTATGAATCAGATATCAAATACATCCACGAAATACACCTGTAAAAAAAACATCCACGAAAATTACACCTGTAAAGGTAGCTTGAGTACCAACTTTTATCTCACACTCTAACAGTTTTTTGGCATTAAATAACCCACAGGGTTATTATACTATTAAACAAATTAAACCAAACCAAATGAAGTTAATGAAACTTAGTATTATCTGCGTTATTCGGACTATTGTCCCCATCTTCATTGTTATTTGTACAACGTTTCGGCCGATATGCCCTCCGGCCTTCTTCAGGTATTTCTTTTCAGACTCGGGAACCTTCTTTTCGGACTCGGGAACCTTCTTTTCGAACTCGGGAACTTTCTTGTCGTATCGGGAGCCATCACGGAACTTTGAACCTAACCCTTTATTCAATCCACGGGGGTCTCCTGTTCTCATTCCGCTAACCATAGCTGGGGTAGGAGTTGTGTTAATTATTTTTCTATGTTACTGCCTCTACTCAGGATTGAACCCGGAATCCATAGATAACTGTCACTTAGAACTGTCTTAACCTAACTACCTTATCCACTAGGCCATGTGGATAAGGTAGTTAGGTTAAGACAGTTCCCGAGTTCGAAAAGAAAGTTCCCGAGTCCGACGAGAAGGTTTTCGAGTCCAACAAGAATACCTGAAAAAGGCCAGAGGGCATATCGACCGAAACGTTGTACAGATAACAATAAAGATGAGGACAATAGTCCGAATAACGCAGATAATACTAATCATCAAGCCTCATCTCAAACATTCAGAGAAATTAATGAAACTTATTTCTATCAATTTGAAGATATTAAGGACTTGGAAAATGGAAGCTTTTATCAAAATGATTTGTTTCGGCATTAAAAATGACCCGAAAAACATCCCCACCCGAGTTGTTCTACAATTCCCATAAGTAGATTTATTTCTTCAATAAGTAAAAAAAAAAAGACAGCGAGGGAGTCTATCATAATCTCCATTATGATAAGAGATGCTTTCTTTTGAGGATGGGACGTCTTTACTTAATGATTACTTAATAATCATTGAGAATATAATATAAATAACACAGGGAATAGTGACATCAGTGTTGAGGTAGTTTCAGTTACAGACAGACATAGACATAATCTTCATTATAATAAGATGCTTCCTTTTGGGTATGGGGTCGTCTTTACTTGATAATAAGTAAGTAAAGTCGTCGGGTTGGCCTAATGTCGGTACCAGCCAGTCAGCGAGGGAGGCTATCCCCTTTTCACTAGCGCTAGACCAAGGAGATTATTTTAGCATCTGAGGTGGTGCACCACACCTACAATCAGCTCCTCACTTTACCGCACAGATCCCTGTGCTACTCATACGCTGAGTTGGCGAGGGCCGGTATCGAACTAAGAACCTTGTAATTCCTAGCCGAACACTCTATCGACTGAGCTAAACCGGCACTATTTCTACAATAGTGAGTTAAATCCTTACAACGTGCTCCATAAATTTATCCTTATGCCAGACTACACTGAGGGGCCGGTTTAGCTCAGTCGGTAGAGCGTTCGACTAGAAACCACAAGGTTCCTAGTTCGATACCGGTCCTCGCCGACTCAGCGTATGAGTAGCACAGGGATCTGTGCGGTAAAGTAAGGAGCTGATGGTAGGCGTGGCGCCCCACCTCAGACGCTAAGATAATATCCTTGGTCTAGCGCTAGTGAAAAGGGGATAGACTCCCTCGCTGATTGGCTGATACCGACATTAGGCCGCCCCGACGACTTTACTTTTTTACACTGAGGACAATGTTTGTCCGAACTAAAACTACAAAAATAAGATATGTATCTAGATTCTTTCCGTGTAAATTTCAAATAACCAAACTTATTCGCTTTATTAAACTTAATGTATCACCTTTCTGTCCCAATTAACCGGAACACAGTGTATTTCATAATCGGGGCAAAACAACAGTTACATCAAAGCGAATGAAGGGCATTTCCTGCTGATTGGGTGTTTGTCAAATCCCCGGGAACCGGGGGGATAGAAATCGTTTATTTGACCGGTGTCTGGTGCTTGACATTAGCAGACCCCACTGGAAGCAGGACTTTTGTTATTTCTCCCCCAAAGTACAAACAAGTACTCGAACTGCTGAGACATATGCCTCACCGTACTTAACTTGCTTTAGCCGCTTAAGATATCAAGAAACAAGATGTTGGGTTCGTTCAGGTGGTAGCGGGGGTGCTTGGTTACGAGAGAGAGAGAGAGAGAGAGAGAGAGAGAGAGAGAGAGAGAGAGAGAGAGAGAGAGAGAGAGACGAAAAAAAGATGATCGGAGAGAGGGACGATTCACTGTCTTATTCACTTATCTAGAGTATCCGTTAAAAATGAAAAAAATATATACAATAAAAAATCACACCCTACCCCCCAAAAAAAAAAATAGAGGGAGGCTAAAAATTATAACGCTGGCCGAAGCAGATTTTTGGCGGGTATGTTGCCATCTGCTGAATGTATGGTGCACAGCTTGGCGGGAACATGTGACGCTGCGCCTGGTCACGTGCATCGACGGACGACGTTGGTTGGTGATTGTGAAGATAATGGTTCGCCTTCTGCTATGGGCAGTCATATTGGAAGTTGAGAGGAAACGCGTAATATCGGGAGAAGAAGAAGAAGAAGAAGAAGAAAAGGAGAAGAAGAAGAAGAAGAAGAAGGAAGAATGTGAAAAAGAAGATTGTGTAAAAGAGAAGAAGAAGAAGAAGAAGAAGAAGAAGAAGAAGAAGAATGTGTAAAAGAAGAAGAACTGAGAGAAGAAGAAGAAGAAGAAAAGAAGAAGAAGAAGAAGAAGAAGAAGAAAAGAAGAAGAAGAAGAAGAAGAAGAAGAAGAAGAAGAAGAAGAAGAAGAAGAAGAGAGAAGAGAGAAGAAGAAGAAGAGAAGAGAGAAGAAGAAGAAAAAGAAGAAAGAAGAAGAAGAATGTGAAAAGAAGAAGAAGAAGAAGAAGAAGAAGAAGAAGAAGAAGAAGAAGAAGAAGAAGAAGAAAGAGAAAGAAGAAGAGAAGAAGAAGAAGAAGAAGAAGAAGAAAAGAAGAAGAAGAAGAAGAAGAGAGAAGAAGAAGAGAAGAATGAAGAAAGAAGAATGAAAAGAAGAAGAACAACAACAACAGTGTATAGTGACCACCGTGAAGAGATACAAAGTGTCAGGCAGAAAGTGGACCATTTTAGAATTGAAGATCACAGACAGATTCCATTTAGCCATTTATTTTGGAATATCGAAGACATATTGGCGGGGAATGTTCTGATTAACGCCCGAAACATTTAGCATTCCAAACACAGAATTACTTCCCTTATATATATATATATATATATATATATATATATATATAATAAGTCATCCACAGACACGTTTTACGCCTCCTCAGTGGCTACACAAAACAATCCCTGGCTAGGAGCGAACTCCGACTGACTAGTTGCCAGCCTGATTTCTTAACCTCTCGGCCACTTTGACAGCTGCTGTAACGGGGTTGGTGTTTAAACTATTAAATACATAGGTTTGTTTATATATTTTGACGATCACAGAGAGATCTAGTCTGCGAGCAAACGATCATTGCTTTTATATATGCTTGGTAGTGAAAGTTAATTTAAATCACCCCTTAGAGAGCTCTACCAAATTTTGTGGAGCATACACACATATATATATATATATATATATATATATATATATATATAATATTATATAATGTGTGTGTGTGTGTGTGTGTGTGTGTTTGGGAAGCATCATTTCATTAAAAAATCTGGTTAAAAATAATAGAATCCTTATCGTTTTCAAGTTTTTTCTTTTGAGTTTTCTAACGTTTTTTTTGGGGGGGGAGCGCCAGACCTACCAACAGCTCACCATTTTACCTCATGTAACCAAGCTGTGCTATACATGCGCTGAGTCGGCAAGGCACCAGTATCCAACAGGGAGCCTTATGGTTCCTAAACCGATGCCCTAACGACTGAGCTGGATTGTGTGCTACTCATGCGCTGAGTTGGTGAGGAGCCGGTATCGAACCCAGAACATTGTAGCTCATATGCGGATGCTCTACCGACTGAGCTGGGGTGAGATACATTGATTCTTGCCATTTCATGTGCTACTCATGCGCTGAGATGGTGAGGAGTCTGTATTTTGCCTTTTTCTAAGGTTACACTGGTTTACAAAGAAATTGAGTCAAGCACAAAAATAGCTGTTTAAACCTAATTTGGGGGTGCAGCTGAATTCAGATTTGATGGTGAGGTTACTTTCAATGCATTTATGTAGTAAAATTTCAATGCATTTAGTAGTAAAATTAAATGCATTTATGTATTACTTCCAATGCATTTATGTAGTAAATTACTTCAATGCATTTATGTAGTAAAATTACTTCCATGCTTTATGTAGTAAAATTACTTCCAATGCATTTATGTAGTAAAATTACTTCCAATGCATTTAAATGTAGTAATTACTTCCAATGCATTTATGTAGTAAAATTACTTCCAATGCATTTATGTAGTAAAATTACTTCCAATGCATTTATGTAGTAAAATTACTTCCAATGCATTTATGTAGTAAAATTACTTCCAATGCATTTATGTAGTAAAATCACTTCCAATTCATTTATGTAGTAAAATCACTTCCAATGCATTTATGTAGTAAAATTACATCCAATGCATTTATGTAGTAAAATCACTTCCAATGCATTTATGTAGTAAAATTACTTCCAATTCATTTATGTAGTAAAATCATTCCCAGTGCATTTCTGGACATTGCTTGTTTAATAACACTGGTTTACAAAGAAATTGAGGCAAGCCCAAAAATAGCTGTTTTAACCTAATTTGGGGGTGCAGCTGAATTCAGATTTAAAATCCGTTTTTACTCATCACCTCTAGTTTTTTTTAGATATGCATACTGTACATTTTGTACACATACTGTACATAAAGGCGTATATGCATTCAGGGTTAATTTCTAATATGTGTGACTTATGTCTCTTTTTTTAGTTATTATGCTGCATTACATTATATATATGCGCAGTATTTAAGATTTAATATAATAAAATATCATGTTAATTAGAAAGGCTAATGAAACTGAATAAGAATGTAGATAAAAAGATTTTGAACAGAGGGGGTATGATTGAAAATAGAACAACTTTGAAACTAACTCTTCCATCATTTTCCGTTACTCCCGTCTTTCATTGGTAAATTTTCCTAATTAACTGTTAGTTAAAATAGGAAGTAAAGAATAATATTAGTTATTTCTTCTTGTTAAGGAATTTCTTTTAAGATTTATTGAAGAGATTTTTGCTCAATTCAATAAGATAAAACCAAACAATTAGAAATCAATAATACTAAGCATATATTTATTAAAATTTTTATAATATTAGCCTTTCATTCATACTGTAAACCGCTATTTTGTTGTATATATAAATACAATTGCATGTTAATAATAGGTAGATATGGTCAACAGTATTAATAATGTAAAACAATTTTATTAATAATTGGGGTTTGAATAAAAATAAAATCATGGAGGATGTGACGTAAATAACTAAGGGAATTGTGACTTGAGTAGCAATATAGTTTCGGTTACAGATAGACAAACCCACAATCTCCATTATAATAAGATATAGCTATATATCAAGACAAATTTTGGCAGTTAAGCGTAGCCAACACATCTCAATCAACAGCCAGTAGTGCAATGGCAGTCAGCGCAGGAGGAAGGTGTTCCTCGAAAATTGTGTTACACAATCTTTTAGATATGTATTTGTATTACAATTTCCAATGACGCACATTTTATTGCCTTACATATGATTTAATTTTACTTTTTTTTCTTCATATTCTCCAATGGCTTCAAGCTCGTCAAAACATCGAGGATGCCTCAACAAGGCCAATTCTTTCTGAATTATGTACATTGTGTCATCCAAATATATTTATTCCGTCAATGTTCTTTATCTATCCCGTTTTATCTGTAATAAGCTGCGCAACTGTTGAAATAAGCACGTATATACTCTGTATATACTAAAATGAGACTATTTAAAAGACAGAAAACTAGGGGTGATAGAGCAAAACTGTCTCTAAATTTGAATTCAGCACACCAAAATTAGTAAAAAAAAAAAAAACACCTATTCACATTCTTGCCTTAGACAAAAAATATTTTTTGTAAACCAGTGTTATTAGCGCGAAGTGGAAATCAAAGAGTCTCAGCTAGGATTTGAACTCGCATCGCCGTGTCCATTTTCTACGACGAATAATCGTTGCAGCACGCAACCCTAGTTCCCTCTCCCGACACCCCTCTTTTCCCGCGTCCCATGCAAACATACGCAATATGACAAGCAATAGTTGGATTTTAATGAAGTGTCTCTCCCGCTAATTCTCTTCTTCAATGGTGACGAGCCGTCCATATTGTCGACGACGACGCGTTTAGTATCCCCTTCCCTCTTTTTTTCCGTCTGTTTCGTGTACGTGTGAGTGTGCCTGCGTATACGTACACGTGTGCATTAACTGGTCCGCGTACTTATCAATGTGGCTCGGCCGTTCCTTCTTGCTTTTACGTGTGTAAAGAATAGTAAGGCTCAAAAATATTCGAACATCTTTAAATGCCTTGTTCATCTCAAGTGGATCCAAGAGTGGCCAAATAAGCACGTGACAGTCCCGAAGAAGCACGAAAAGTAACTGGCCTAGAGCCAGATAACAACTGTTCGACTTTTTCCCCCATCAAATAAATATAATTTATTTATACCTTATACATTACCTCTTGTTATTTACTAAGCTTAACTTCGTTGTTGGTTGTATTTTACGGCATGTCAACTCTTGTTGGGTTATTTTATACCGAAGAAATTTTAGTATTGTCTGCATTATTCGGACTATTGTCCCCATCTTTATTGTTACTAGCAAATGTATGCACCCTCCGGGTGCAAGTATTTAAGTTTTCATGTAATAAAATATTAGATTAATTTAGAAAGGCTAATGAAACTAAATAAGAATGCAGATAAAAAGATTTGAAACTGAGGGTGTATAATAAAAAAATAGAACAACTGAAACTTACTCTTCCCCCACTCCCGTCTTTCATTGGTAAATAATTCTAATTTAACTATTCAGTTAAAATAGGAAGTAAAGAATAAAATTACTGTTATTTATTCTTGTTAACGGTTTTCTTTTAAGATTTATTCCTGAGATTTTTGCTCATATTCATTAAGATAAAATCAAACAATTAGAAATCAGTAATACTAAGCATATATTTATTAAAATCAATTTTTAAGATCAATATGCAAATTAGCCTTCCCATTCACACTGTAAACCGCTATTTTGTTGTGTATATAAATACAATTGCATGTTATTTATGTAGATATTGTCAACAGTATTAATAATGTAAAACAATTTTATTAATAATTGAGGTTTAAATAAAAATAAAATCCTGTAGAATGTGACGTAAATAACGAAAGGAATTGTGACTTGTATAGTAATATAGTTTCGGTTACAGACAGAAAAACACACAATCTCCATTATAATAAGATTTGTACAACGTTTCGGCCGATATGCCCTAGTGGATAAGTAGTTAGGTTAAGACAGTTCTAAAGTGACAGTTATCTCTGGATTCCAGGTTCAATCCTAAGTAGAGGCAGTAACATAGAAAAATAATTAACACAACTCCTACCCCAGCTATGGTTAGCGGAATGAGAACAGGATACCCCCGTGGACTGAATAAAGGGTTAGGTTTGAAGTTCCGTGATGGCTCCCGATTACGACAAGAAGGTTCCGGAGTCCGAAAAGAAGGTTCCCGAGTCCGACAAGAAATAACTGAAGAAGGCCGGAGGGCATATCGGCCGAAACGTTGTACAAATAACAATAAAGATGGGGACAGTAGTCCGAATAACGCAGATAATACTAATAATCAAGCCTCATCTCAAACATTCAGAGAAATCGAAGAAATTTTGTTTTATTCATTCTTGACGGTATTCAAATTTTTTTTCAAACTCAATTTTTCTAAACACATTTTTAATTCATTTTTTCTATTTAACCCATAGATGGCACCCTAACAGGTAATACCACCCCAGGTCAGGGCGGATCAGGAAGTAATGGTGATGAAGGGGTACTCAATATTCCCCAGAGCTCCAGAATTTGGTTTGTTTGTTTTGTTTTACCATATCAACCTCAGTGGGTCATTTAATGCCGATAAAGTTTTAAAATAAAGTCATTCTTAATGGATACACAATTTTTTTATAAACACATTTTTCTATTTAACCCATAGATGGGACCCTAACAGGTACTACCACTCCGAGTCAGAGTGGACCAGGGAGCTATGGTGATGAAGGGGTGCTCCACATTCCCCAAACCTCCAGAAGTGGAACCTCACCATCAGATAGAGTTTAACGTCATTCCCAGGACATAAGACCCTCAGCCACCGCATTCTAGCACCCATATGATAAGAAGGATTGGGGGTTGCCATAAGGGCAATAGGGTTGGTGCAATCATATAGGTGCTAGGGCTTGATGTGACCAGCCGACTGATCGGAGGGGGCCTCTCCGACCGTCCGTCTAGACTAAGTAAGGTCTCAGTGGAGTGTTGCAGGTCATGGACTGCTCATCCACCAACACTCCGTCCTTAAGCATCACGGGTCGCCGCACACGGCCAACAGGTGGCCCCATTTTGGTGAGTCTTACCCCTCTGCAGAGGTGCAGTCGGTGCATTCTAACACCCCAGCCGACAGGGCGGAGCTCCAAAATTGGAGTTTTACCGTCAGTTTAACGTTATACCTAGGACATCAAGACTCTCAGCCACTGCCTTCTAGCACATATATGATAAAAAGGGTTGGGGCTTGCCATAAGAGCAATAGAGTCGGGACAATCAAATAGGTGCTAGGGCTTGACGATTGATCAGAGGGGGGCTCTTTTACTACCTGTTTAGCCTAAGTAGGGGCTAAAGTGGGGTGCTGTAATTTAATTATGGCACAAGGCCAGAGATACAGGCTCCAATTGATAATCGAACTCCATGGTAAATTTTTAAAAATGAAAGTATAAATCAATGATATATTGAAATTATTATATAAATAAAATATAATTTAAAAAATCATTATATAAAAAAATAAAATACAATTAAAAAAAATCATTATATAAAAAAATAAAATATGATTAAAATTAATATATAAAAAAATAAAATATAATATATATATATATATATATATATATATATATATATATATATATATATAATCTAAAAAATACAATATATAATATATGTATATATGGAGAAAATTTAGAAAAACAAACAAAGAATGTTACGATGGATGGAAAATTTATTGTCGATACTCGAGTATTTCGGTTTTACAGTGGAAACCTTCTTCAGGACTAAGAATTTGTGTGGAGAGAAGATGAAGGATGTTTTGTATGCGTTATATTAGAAAAAATATGTGAAAAAAGGTTATTTATCGTTAGTTGCGTGGCGACCTTCATCTTCTATTCACACAAATCCTTAGTCCTGAAGAAGGTTTCCACTGTAAAACCGAAATACTCGAGTATCGACAATAAATTTTCCATCCATAATATATTGGCGACCCGAGTTCAAATCTTGGACAAAGATGTTTGGTAATTCTATTTAATAATCTAAAACCTTCGTGTGTTATTTAATTACAAAGCTATCCTTGTAGAAGAACACCAGTGGTAGTATTCCACTGTAATGTTCCACTAGAAATAAGAAAATCCTAGTATCTTTGATTTAGAAGAAAAATGTTTTTTATAAAAGAATTGTTAAGGCTGTACTTATTTATGGGTGATATTGTAATATTTAATAATATCCATTTTGATTGTATAATGTTCCACTAGAAATAATAAAATCCTGGTATCTTTGGTTTAGAAGAAAATTTAACTTTTTATAAAAAGAATTATTAAGGCTGTACTTATTTATGGGTGATACTGTAATATTTAATAATATCCATTTTGATTGTATAATGTTCCACTAGAAAATAATAAAATCCTGGTATCTTTGGTTTAGAAGAAAATTAACTTTTTATAAAAAGAATTGTTAAGGCTGTACTTATTTATGGGTGATATTGTAATATTTAATAATATCCATTTTGATTGTATAATGTTCCACTAGAAATAATAAAATCCTAGTATCTTTGGTTTAGAAGAAAATTAACTTTTTATAAAAAGAATTATTAAGGCTGTACTTATTTATGGGTGATACTGTAATATTTAATAATATCCATTTTGATTGTATAATGTTCCACTAGAAATAATAAAAATCTTTGTTTAAAAGAAATTAACTTTTTATAAAAAGAATTTTAATGTACTTATTTATGGTGATACTGTATATCCATTTTTTGATTGTATAAAAATGTATATTTACTTATAAACTAACCCTAAAAACCCTAACTCTACCCCCCCCCAGTTGAGTAACATGATATTACAGGGTGACCAGAAAAAACAGAACCCAAATTATTTATTTTCCCATTAAACTAACCCTGACCCTAACCCTAACCCTAACCCTAACCCACCTAGTTGAGTAACATAATATTACAGGGTGACCCAGAAAAAACAGAACCCACAAATTTTGTAATAAAACTGTTAATTTTTTTTTTTAAGTTTAAGTTTAAGTCCAATAAGGGTTAGGGTTAGGGTTAGGGTTTAGGGTTTAGGGTTAGTTTAATGGGAAAATAAATAAATAATTTGGGTTCTGTTTTTTCTGGGTCATATCATGTTACACAACTAGGAAATAACCAGATAATCTTTTCCAGACGTTCCTGTCCGTGCGCAGTCCAGCCACTTCTTTGATTTTACCGCTGAAAATCCCTTTGAGTGTGTGTGTGTGTGTGTGTGTGTGTGCGCGTGCGCGTGCGCGTGTGTGTCACGTGACGGGATTTACTCTCGCAACTGTGCCAACGACACGGACACGGTACGGATTATAGCGCCGAATGAAGAACCTTTCCCATTGATGTCTACGTTCTTCCGTGTCGGTGAGTTGTGGGGAACCGCAATTTGTCGGATAAATCAGACGAGACTCTTCGTAATTATCGGTGCCATTCGCCCTGAAGCCATAGACGGCAAGACCGCAGATAATTTCGCAGAACCTTTTGTGCCGGACATTAATGATGATTTCAATAATCATCATCATGTCGCCTCAAATCGTGTTTCCATCATTACTTGTGTCTCACAATGATTAACGTTTTATTTGTACTAGCAAATATATCCACCCCTCCGGGTGCAAGTATTTAAGTTTTAATGTAATAAAATATTGTATTAAATTAGAAAGGCTAATGAAACTAAATAAGAATACAGATGAAAAGATTTGAAACAGAGGGAGTATAATAAAAGATTTGAAACAGGGAGTATAATAAAAAATGGAACAACTGAAACTTACTCTTCCATCACTCTCGTCTTTCATTGTTATTTTTTCTAATTTAAGTATTTAGTTATAAGAAGAAGTAAAGAATAAAATGACAGTTATTTTATCTTGTTAATGGATTTCATTTAAGATCCATTGAAGAGATTTTTGCTTATATGCATTAAAATAAAACCAAACAGTTAGAAATCAATAATACTAAGCACATATTTATTAAATTCGATTTTTTAATATTAATATGCAAATTAGCCTTCCCATTCACACTGTAAACCGCTATTTTGTTGTATATATAAATATAATTGCATGTTGTCAGTATGTAGACATAGTTAACAGTATTAATAATGTAGACAATTTTATTAATAATTGAGGTTTAGATAAAAAATAAAATCATGGAGAATGTGATGTCAATAACTAAGAGAATTGTGACTTGAGTAGGAATATAGTTTCGGTTACAGACAGAAAAACACACAATCTCCGTTATAATAAGATATACAATGTAGCACATAATTAAGTACACCCCTAAGAGCTCTTTAAATAAAAAGTTAATTTTCTTCTAAACCAAATATACCAGGATTATTTCTAAGGGAACATTATACAATAAAAAAAATATCCA
Organism: Doryteuthis pealeii; assembly: GCA_023376005.1. Classification (NCBI taxonomy): domain Eukaryota; kingdom Metazoa; phylum Mollusca; class Cephalopoda; order Myopsida; family Loliginidae; genus Doryteuthis; species Doryteuthis pealeii. The sequence continues at coordinate 18,977 of JALAJA010000164.1, read as the reverse complement.
GTATCACCCACAAATAAGTACAGCCTTAACAATTCTTTTTATAAAGAGTTAAGTCTCTTCTAAATATAATATACAAGGATTTCATTATTTCTAACATACAACCAAAACGGATATTATTAAGTATTACACTATCCCCTATAAATAAGTACAACCGTAATACTTTTTAGAAAAAGTTAATTTTCTTCTAAACCAAAGATACCAGGATTTTATTATTTCTAGTGGAACATTATACAATCAAAATGGATATTATTAAATATTACAGTATCACCCATAAATAAGTACAGCCTTAAGAATTCTTTTTATAAAGAGTTGAATTCTCTTCTAAATATAATATACAAGGATTTCATTATTTCTAACATACAATGAAAACGGATATTATTAAGTATTACAGTATCCCCTATAAATAAGTACAGCCTTAAGAATTCTTTTTATAAAAAGTTAATTTTCTTCAAAACCAAAGATACCAGGATTTTATTATTTCCAGTGGAACATTATACAATTAAAATGGTGATACTGTAATACTTAATAAGTATTACAGTATTACCCATAAATAAGTACAGCCTTAACAATTCTTTTTATAAAAAGTTAATTTTCTTCAAAACCAAAGATACCAGGATTTTATTATTTCTAGTGAAACATAATACAATCAAAATGGATATTATTAAGTATTACAGTATCACCCATAAATAAGTACAGCCTTAACAATTCTTTTGATAAAAAGTTAAATTTTCTTCTAAACCAAAGATACCAGGATTTTATTATTTCTAATGGGACATTATACAATCAAAATGGATATTATTAAGTATTACAGTATCACCCATAAATAAGTACAGCCTTAAGAATTCTTTTTATAAAAAGTTAATTTTCTTCAAAACCAAATATACCAGGATTTTATTATTTCTAGTGGAACATAATACAATCAAAATGGATATTATTAAGTATTACAGTATCACCCATAAATAAGTGCAGCCTTAACAATTCTTTTGATAAAAAGTTAAATTTTCTTCTAAACCAAAGATACCAGGATTTTATTATTTCTAATGGGACATTATACAATCAAAATGGATATTATTAAGTATTACAGTATCACCCATGAATAAATACAGCCTTAACAATTCTTTTTATCAAAAGTTAATTTTCTCCTAAACATAAGATACCAGGATTTTATTATCAGCATATAAGACACACGGGCATATAAGACGCACCCCCATTTCAACAGGTCAGATTCAGGAAAAAAAGTTTTTAGTGTATTTAAGCATATATTGTTGAAAACAGTCTAGCTGTGCATTACACAAGCAGAAACATAGCTGTATAAAAGCAATTTGGCAGTACAGACAAGCAATAAGCATACACAAGATATCTCACTAGCAGGAAATAATAAGAATAATAAAATTAATAATAATAATAATAATAATAAAATTCAAAACCCGTGTTTGTTTTTTCTTCGCCACCATACGCACCTGTTAACCTTGATTATAACAATACCAGCAATAAAATAAGGATGCATGGAGTTTAGGGTAGGTAAAAGTACTGAGTGTAAGCTGGGTTAGTGAGCATTATAGAGAAGATTAGCCTAGGCCTACGGGTGGTCTCAAACTTCACCTATGATGTATAAGACGCAGGGCAATTTTTTGAGCCAAAATTTTGGGGAAAAAGTACGTCCTATATGCTGTCAAATACGGTATGTAATAAAATTATTAATCTTACTAGCAAATATATGCACCCTCCGGGTGCAAGTATTTAAGTTTTAATGTAATAAAATATTGTATTAAATTAGAAAGGCTAATGAAACTAAATAGAATACAGATAAAAAAGATTTGAAACAGAGGGAGTATAATAAAAGATTTGAAACAGAGGGAGTTATAATAAAAAAATGGAACAACTGAAACTTACTCTTCCATCACTCTCGTCTTTCATTGTTATTTTTTTTAATTTAAGTATTTAGTTAAAAGAGGAAGTAAAGAATAAAATGACAGTTATTTTATCTTGTTAATGGATTTCATTTAAGATTTATTGAAGAGATTTTTGCTTATGTTCATTAAAATAAAACCAAACAGTTAGAAATCAATAATACTAAGCACATATTTATTAAATTCGATTTTTAAATATTAATATGCAAATTATCCTTCCCGTTCACACTGTAAACCGCTATTTTGTTGTATATATAAATATAATTGCATGTTGTCAGTATGTAGACATAGTTAACAGTATTAATAATGTAAGACAATTTTATTAATAATTGAGGTTTAGATAAAAATAAAATCATGGCAAATGTGATGTCAATAACTAAGAGAATTGTGACTTGAGTAGGAATATAGTTTCGGTTACAGACAGAAAAACACACAATCTCCATTATAATAAGATATCATATCTAGAATCTACGATAATAAAATAAATATATTAAAAAAATCTATATAGATAGACTATTTCTCAAAATCCCGGTCAACGGTGGGTAGCTCAATTTGTGTTTGTGTTATTCTATTTAATTGTTTTTTGGGGGTTTTGTGGGGGGATACTTATTTATTTATTTGCTATATATTTTTATCTGCAGGGAGGGGCGTCTTATACGGCGAGAAAACCAATATCTAAATTTAATACAGTTTAACTTTCCCATTGTTTTATATCATATGAAGAATCAAAGATAATAAAATAAATATGTAAAAAAAATTATTAATTTATATATAAATATAGGATATGAGTTAAGTGTAAGGAAATGAATCCGACGGTATATGTATAGATAAAAGGGTATGAAAACACACAATGTTGTTAAAATGAATATATTTTTATATCCTTTTCATTGCTGATATTGAACAATATTTCGATTTATAAAAAATCTTCACCAGAGCATAATGATAATTAGGTCCGTTTTTAGGTGTAAATTTTTTTAATCCGGACTCATCGAGAGAGAAGCGGAAAACGTCACGTTCTTTCGCTACGTCGTGTTCCTTCGGTGAACACGACGTAGACGCAGCGAAAGAGCGAGACGTAGCGAAAGAGCGAGACGCAGCGAATGAACGAGACGAAGCGAACGCACGGGATACACACTTTTTGGGAAAAACAATACTTCCAGATTGAATTTGAATTTTTCTGTTTCTCTCTCGATGAGTCCGAATTAAAAACATTTACATCTAAAAACGGACCTAATTATCATTATGCTCTGGTGAAGATTTTTTATAAATCGAAATATTGTTCAATATCAGCAATTAAAAATGAATATAAATATATATTCATTTTAACAACAAAGTGTGCTTTTCATAACCTTTTATAATATATATATATATATATATATATATATATATATATTATTTATTTCTATAAGTCCCGATGAACAGTGGGTAGCTCTGCTAGTGTTGAATAAATACTTCAACAAATTTGTGCTGGTGTTTTTTCTATTTAATTGTTTTATTTTGAGGGGTTAGGGGTGCTGATTTATTTATTTGATATATAGTTGTATCTGCGGGGGGCGTCTTATACGGCGTGAAAACCAATATCTAAATTTAATACATTTTTATTGTATTATCCATTGTATACTTTCTATTAAATAATTAAAGAAAAAAATGGTTGTTTTTTTGGGACACACTTATTTTAATATTCCACATATCCCTTTAACTCCCCCCCTCCGTTTGGTTTTTCGAAGACAATTTCCCAACTAGTCCCTTTCTTCTAGGAACCTGGGCCCCCTTTTTTTTTTGTCTTTTGATTTCTCCGGCACGTGTCATTCATAACCGAAAGATGTTATTATGGTTGGTATTCGCCCACAAAGGCAAAATAGCCGACATCTTTAATTATAGACTTGGCGGGATAAGAAGAAAAAAAAAAACAGTTTCGATTACCTCCCCTTTTTTTCCTCCTCCGTATTTCACTATTAACAGATTAAAGAAGGAATAACGACTCTTCGCCAAAACCACATGCAAAGAAAAAAAAACAGAAGGAAAAAAAAAAAGAAAAAAAACAGTATCTGCTTTTTTTATTATCTTTTAAGCATTAATTAGATTAAAAAATAGATGCAATAAAACCTCGCTTTAATTCTTTACCTACTTTAAGCCACTCACGGCAGTTCTCATACCAGACCCAAGTAAAGTACAAAAACTGATGGCTAGTTCATTATAAGTAAGTAAAGTCGACGGGGCGGCCTAAAGTCGGTATCAGCCAGTCAGCGAGGGAGTCTATCCCCTTTTCAATAGCGCTAGACCAAGGAGATTGTTTTAGCATCTGAGGTGGAGCGCCACACCTACCATCAGCTCCTTACTTTACCGCACAGATCCCTGTGCTACTCATAACGCTGAGTTGGCGAGGACCGGTATCGAACTAGGAACCTTGTGGCTTCTAGCCGAACGCTCTACCGACTGAGCTAACCCGGCCCCTTCTGAATTTAAAAGCTATCTTTTAAATGATTGAGAGATCGGAATATAATGAGATAGATAGATAGATAGGAACATAATTAGAAAGATAGATAGATAGATAGATAGATAGATAATAGGAACATAATTAGATAGATAATAGATAGATAGATAGATAGATAGTAAAAGACTAGATAGATAGATAGATAGATAGATAGATAATTAGGAACAGAATTGGATAGATAGATAGATAGATAGATAGAACATAATTAGATAGATAGATAGATAGATAGATAGATAGGAACAGAATTAGATAGATAGATAGATAGATAGATAGGAACAGAATTAGATAGATAGATAGATAGATAGATAGATAGATAGATAGATAGATAGATTAGATAGATAGATAGATAGATAGATTAGATAGAGTTAGATAAATAGGAACAGAATTAGATAGATAGATAGATAGATAGATAGATAGAACAACAGAATTAGATAGATAGATAGATGATAGATAGAAACAGAATTAGATAGATAGATAGATAGATAGATAGATAGGAAAGAATTAGATAGATAGATAGATAGATAGATAGATAGATAGATAGATATGAGCAGACTGAAATAAAATAGATAGATAGATAGATAGATAGATCACAATGATAATAGGACTTTATTTTAATTAGCAAGAATATGCACCCCCCCTCCGGGCATAAGTATTTACGTTTTAATGTAATGAAATATATTAAATTAGAAAGACTAACGAAATTAAATAAGAACGCATATAAAAAGATTACACTTATTTCAATTATATTTTAATTGGTTTCTATATAAAATTATTCCTATAACTGATTTTAATACATTAGAGAATAAAACAATAATATTAGAGATCAATAACACCAAGTAATTATTTATGAAACCTAGTTTTGTTAAAACCAGTATGCAAATTAACCACACCATATATCATGTAAGCCTTTAGTTCTTAGTGGTATATAACTCACACTGCAGGAATTTAAACGCATTAATAACATGGGCTTGTTTTGAAGCAAATCTAACTCACACTTTCATAAATATCTTGTTAATAATATAGATTTTTCTATTCTATATATTAATGATTTTGACTCTACTTAAATACTTACTGATAACTTACGCAATTCCCGAGGGTATTGTGACGTAAACAAGTGGCGTAGTTCGGTTACAGACAGATACCGAATCTCCATTATAGTAAAATTAAAGAAAATAGATACATAAACCCTCGGTCTATTCTTTGTCTACTTTAAGGAAAAGCCGCTGCTCGGTGGTTGCTCATAGTACCAATGCCGCCTCAGAAAATAAGTAAGCAGGGATCACACAACGAGTAAAGGCAAAAACTGATGTTGGTAGTTGTGGGCGAAAGTAGGGAGGAGACTCGTGGTACGATCACTCATTATCTGGTATGTAATGAACTACAATAAGATTTGCACGCGATACGAATAAGATAATACCATCTTTGAATTACTACATTTTTGATCTGGAGGTCACATCTTATTAATAAATGAGATTTCGTGTGTTTTTTTCTGTCTGTAACCGAACTATATTACCTATATAGCAAAGTCACAATGGTTCCTTAATTTTTACGGTCAAATTCTTTCAATCGCGTGGATGGATTTCAATTCTCTTTAAAACCTTTCAGTTAATTAAAATAAATAATTGTTTTAACTTAAATTAATACTGTTGACCGCATTATCTAACGAGATAGTAGGTGTTAATTAGATGCCGGCGTACACCCACTTGTACGGGTAACGACGCACACACAGAGGATCCCTATTTAACGTGGAACCATAACCCAAGAAGCCGAGGCTCATCTATGAATGGGGTGGCAGTGTGAACACAGAAACAATCGTTGCGCGTGTTGGTCGATGGCCCCGGTCGGCAATTCCCCTCCAAATTGGGGGCGCCTCAGGTCACTGGTCATAATAATATAAAAACCCAGCCTGCCCGTGCCTATTATAAAATTCGAGGGGGGGGGGTGTTGAGGAACAACCACACACGGTGGGGGGGGGGGGGATGGAGGAACGCACTCTGGTGATAGACGTTAAATTTTATATTTTCATGGTCTCCACGAGGCGAGGCACCCACGGGGGCCACTGTAGACGCTACATAATCTATCGGTACATCTCTAAAAGATACAATGCAATTGACTTTTATATATAGCCAAAAAGAACACAAAAATGAGCGGGTTTAAAGAAAACACACAGGTTTGGGACAGGAAATCAAAGTGAGACGAAAGGCTGATTATTTTTGCAATATTGATTATACTTAAAAAATTTTTATGTTTAAAAAAAATGATAGAAAGAAGAAATAAATAGAGTTGTTGTGCTTGGTAATTTAATTCGTTTCCTTCTTCTCTCCCCCTTCCCTTGTTCTTTCTTTGCTAATCCTTCTAATTGTTAGGTGGTTTTAAAATATGTTAAAATTAAATAATCTCCTTAAGAAAATATAGCAGCTAAAATTCATTGTGAATACTCTTAATAAAGAAATTTTAATTTATTTTTAAATTTTAACAAAAAGAAAAAGGAAAATTAAAATAAAAACTGATTATAAATATTAATGCACGACCCGAGGGCTCTATTGTATCTATTTTTCTTTAATTTTACTATGATGCGAGATTCGGTATTCTGTCTGGTAACCGTAACTAACAACCACTTGTTACGTCACAATACCCTCGGTTAATTGCGTAAGTTTATCAGTAAGTATTTAATTTGAGAGTCAAGTCATTATCCACTATAGAATCCTAGAATAAATCTTATTTTATTAACAAGATATTTATTGAAAGTGTGAGTTAGGATTTGCTTCAAAACAGCCCATGTTATTAATGCGTTAAATCTGCATGTCCGGGCATAAGTGATATTTATACACGTTTATTTAAACTCGAGTATAAAATGAAGAATACTTAAAGGACTTCTTCTACAATGATTATATAGAATAGAGTCCTGAGGACGATATATAATAAATTGCAGATAAATCGGTGTCATTATAAATAACAAAGATTACAAAAAACATAGGTCTCTCCATAAATTTACACAATATATATTTAATTGGTTTCTATATAAAATCATTCCTATAACTGATTTTAATACATTAGAGAATAAAACAATAATATTAGAGATCAATAACACCAAGTAATTATTTATGAAACCTAGTTTTGTTAAAACCAGTATGCAAATTAACCACACCATATATTATGTAAGCCTTTAGTTCTTAGTGGTATTAACTCACACTGCAGGAATTTAAACGCATTAATAACATGGGCTGTTTTGAAGCAAATCTAACTCACACTTTCATAAATATCTTGTTAATAAATAAGATTTATTCTATTCTATATATTAATGATTTTGACTCTAAATTAAATACTTACTGATAAACTTACGCAATTCCCGAGGGTATTGTGACGTAAACAAGTGGCGTAGTTACGGTTACAGACAGATACCGAATCTCCATTATAGTAAAATTAAAGAAAATAGATACAATAAACCCTCGGTCTAATTCTTTGTCTACTTTAAGCCGCTCGCGTGGTTCTCATACCATGCCCAAACAAAGTACAAAAAACTGATGTTTAGTTCATTACAATTGAGCAGAAGGACTCGGGTTACAATAATAAGACTTTATTTGAATAGAATAAGTTCTGAGGTGAATAGATAATAAACTTTGAAATATCCTACCATCTTATTATAATGGAGATTGTGTGTTTTTCTGTCTGTAACCGAAACTATATTACTACTCAAGTCACAATTCCCTTAATTATTTACGTCAAATTCTCCATGATTTCATTCTTTTAAACCTTCAGTTATTAATAAAAATTGTTTTACATTATTAATACTGTTGACCATATCTACGTAGTATTTACCGCGTACCCCACTTGTACGGGTCAGGCACAAAGTCCCTATTAACGTGGGACCACCCACAAGCCGAAGCTCATGGAGTGGCAGGTGAAAAATTGCGTCGATATTCCCCCTCAAGGGGGCGCCTCAGCACTGGCAATAAACCCAGCCCTGCCCCTTTAAATCGAGGGGCAGGTGTTGCCTGGGGGGATATCGACGCCGTTAATTATATCAATGGTCCAAGGCCGAAGCCACTGTAGACCATATCTACGGTATTATATATACAACAAAATAGCGGTTTACAGTTTGAACGAGAAGGCTAATTTGCATATTGATATTTAAAATTTTATTTTAATAAATATGTGCTTGGTATTATTGATTTCTAATTGTTAGGTTTTATCTTAAGAAATATAAACAAAAATCTCGTGGATAAACCTTAAAAGAAATTTATTTACAAGAAGAAATAACTGTAATATTATCCTTTACTTCCTATTTTAACTAAATAGTTAAATTAGGAAAATTTACCAATGAAAGAGGGGAGTAATGGAAAATGATGGAATAGTTAGTTTCAAAGTTGTTCTATTTTTCGATTATACCCCCTCTGTTGCAGATCTGTTTATCTGCATTCTTAGTCAGTTTCATTAGCCTTTCTAATTTAATATGATATTTTATTATATCAAAACTTAAATACTTGCACCCGGAGGGTGCATATATTTGCTAGTACAGGTAATAAATACCAAGACAATTTGGTACAGCCGCGGGGAAAAATTTTTTGAAGACAAAGAGTGAACTTTTTTGCCTACTTTAAACAGCTCCCAGCAGCTCTTTCCACCAATGGGATCCTACCGTAAGCAAAGTACAAAAACTGATGTTTAATTAATTAAAATTGAGCAGAGGGACTCAGATTACATTAAAAAATCGAACTTTATTTGAATATAATGAGTTCTGGTGTGAATAGATAGAGAACTTTGAAATATCCCATCATACAGGTAACAAAATATCAAAAAATTTCGTACAGCCGTGGGGAAATTTGGTAGGCAAAGAGTTAACTCTTTGCCTATTTTAAGCCGCTCACAGTGACTCTCCCACCACACCCAAGCAAAGTACAAAAACTGACGGTTAGTTTCATAATAATTGAACAGAAGGACCCAGATTATAATAATGATAGGATTTTATTTGAATAGAATGAGTTATGAGGTGAAAAGATAGTGAACTTTGAAATATCCCATTATACAGGTAAAAATACAAAGAAAATTTGATACAGACAGGGGAAAAATTTGGTAGGCATAGAGTTAACCCTATCCCTACTTTAAGCAGCTCCCAGCAGCTCTTCCCACCAATGAGATCCTACCGTAAACAAATGTCAAAAACTGATGGTTAGTTCATTATAATTGAGCAGAAGGACTCAGAAAATAATAGAACTTTATTTGAATAGAATGAGTTCTGAGGTGAATAGATAGTCAACTTTGAAATATCCTATCATACAGAATTCAAACCAGTTGTAAGTCGCTTAAAAATTGACCATGAGTCACATCCTGCTCGTGGTGGATGGGTTAAGTATGTATTTACCCATCCTGATGTAACAAAAGATCACAAGTATGGGACCCCCAGTGAGGATCGAACTCGTTTCTCAGTAGTAACGGATCTATCTAGCTAACCGTTACACCATACGTCAATCTTACCCAACCCGTTTACTACGGGTAGAATGTGACACAAAGGACCCCCAAGTGAGGATCGAACTCGCTATTCAGTAGTAACGGATCTATCTGGCTAACCGTTACACCATGATGATACGTCAATCTTACCAACCCCGTTTACTACGGGTAGAATGTGACACAAAGTGAGGATCGAACTCGCTATTCAGTAGTACGGATCTATCTAGCTAACCGTTACACCATGATGAGATACGTCAATCTTACCCAACCCGTTTACTACGGGTAGAATGTGACACAAAGGACCCCCCAGTGAGGATCGAACTCGCTATTCAGTAGTAACGGATCTATCTGGCTGAACATTACACCATGATGGTACGCCAATCTTACCCAACCCGTTTACTACGGGTAGAATGTGACACAAAGGACCCCCCAGTGAGGATCGAACTCGCTATTCAGTAGTAACGGATCTATCTGGCTGAACATTTACACCATGATGGTACGCCAATCTTACCCAACCCGTTTACTACGGGTAGAATGTGACACAAAGGACCCCCAGTGAGGATCGAACTCGCTATTCAGTAGTAACGGATCTATCTAGCTAACCGTTACACCATGATGATACGTCAATCTTACCCACCGTTTACTACGGGTAGAATGTGACACAAAGGACCCCCCAGTGAGGATCGAACTCGCTATTCAGTAGTAACGGATCTATCTGGCTGAACATTACACCATGATGGTACGCCAATCTTACCCAACCCGTTTACTACGGGTAGAAATGTGACACAAAGGACCCCCCAGTGAGGATCGAACTCGCTATTCAGTAGTAACGGATCTATCTGGCTGAACATTACACCATGATGGTACGCCAATCTTACCCAACCCGTTTACTACGGGTAGAATGTGACACAAAGGACCCCCAGTGAGGATCGAACTCGCTATTCAGTAGTAACGGATCTATCTAGCTAACCGTTACACCATGATGATACGTCAATCTTACCCAACCGTTTACTACGGGTAGAATGTGACACAAAGGACCCCCCAGTGAGGATCGAACTCGCTATTCAGTAGTAACGGATCTATCTGGCTGAACATTACACCTGATGGTACGCCAATCTTACCCAACCCGTTTACTACGGGTAGAATGTGACACAAAGGACCCCCAAGTGAGGATCGAACTCGCTATTCAGTAGTAACGATCTATCTGGCTGAACATTACACCATGATGGTACGCCAATCTTACCCAACCCGTTTACTACGGGTAGAATGTGACACAAAGGACCCCCAGTGAGGATCGAACTCGCTATTCAGTAGTAACGGATCTATCTGGCTGAACATTACACCATGATGGTACGCCAATCTACCCAACCCGTTTACTACGGGTAGAATGTGACACAAAGGACCCCCCAGTGAGGATCGAACTCGCTATTCAGTAGTAACGGATCTATCTAGCTAACCGTTACACCATGATGATACGTCAATCTTACCCAACCCGTTTACTACGGGTAGAATGTGACACAAAGGACCCCCCAGTGAGGATCGAACTCGCTATTCAGTAGTAACGGATCTATCTGGCTGAACATTACACCATGATGGTACGCCAATCTTACCCAACCCGTTTACTACGGGTAGAATGTGACACAAAGGACCCCCCAGTGAGGATCGAACTCGCTATTCAGTAGTAACGGATCTATCTAGCTAACCGTTACACCATGATGATACGTCAATCTTACCCAACCCGTTTACTACGGGTAGAATGTGACACAAAGGACCCCCCAGTGAGGATCGAACTCGCTATTCAGTAGTAACGGATCTATCTGGCTGAACATTACACCATGATGGTACGCCAATCTTACCCAACCCGTTTACTACGGGTAGAATGTGACACAAAGGACCCCCAGTGAGGATCGAACTCGCTATTCAGTAGTAACGGATCTATCTAGCTAACCGTTACACCATGATGATACGCCAATCTTACCCAACCCGTTTACTACGGGTAGAATGTGACACAAAGGACCCCCAGTGAGGATCGAACTCGCTATTCAGTAGTAACGGATCTATCTGGCTGAACATTACACCATGATGGTACGCCAATCTTACCCAACCCGTTTACTACGGGTAGAATGTGACACAAAGGACCCCCCAGTGAGGATCGAACTCGCTATTCAGTAGTAACGGATCTATCTAGCTAACCGTTACACCATGATGATACGTCAATCTTACCCAACCCGTTTACTACGGGTAGAATGTGACACAAAGGACCCCCCAGTGAGGATCGAACTCGCTATTCAGTAGTAACGGATCTATCTGGCTGAACATTACACCATGATGGTACGCCAATCTTACCCAACCCGTTTTACTACGGGTAGAATGTGACACAAAGGACCCCCAGTGAGGATCGAACTCGCTATTCAGTAGTAACGGATCTATCTGGCTGAACATTACACCATGATTGATACGTCAATCTTACCCAACCCGTTTCTACGGGTAGAATGTGACACAAAGGACCCCCCAGTGAGGATCGAACTCGCTATTCAGTAGTAACGGATCTATCTAGCAACCGTTACACCATGATGATACGTCAATCTTCCCAACCGTTTTACTACGGGTAGAATGTGACACAAAGGACCCCCAGTGAGGATCGAACTCGCTATTCAGTAGTAACGGATCTATCTGGCTGAACATTACACCATGATGGTACGCCAATCTTACCCAACCCGTTTACTACGGGTAGAATGTGACACAAAGGACCCCCCAGTGAGGATCGAACTCGCTATTCAGTAGTAACGGATCTATCTAGCTAACCGTTACACCATGATGATACGTCAATCTTACCCAACCCGTTTACTACGGGTAGAATGTGACACAAAGGACCCCCAGTGAGGATCGAACTCGCTATTCAGTAGTAACGGATCTATCTGGCTGAACATTACACCATGATGGTACGCCAATCTTACCCAACCCGTTTACTACGGGTAGAATGTGACACAAAGGACCCCCCAGTGAGGATCGAACTCGCTATTCAGTAGTAACGGATCTATCTGGCTGAACATTACACCATGATGGTACGCCAATCTTACCCAACCCGTTTACTACGGGTAGAATGTGACACAAAGGACCCCGTGAGGATCGAACTCGCTATTCAGTAGTAACGGATCTATCTAGCTAACCGTTACACCATGATGATACGTCAATCTTACCCAACCCGTTTACTACGGGTAGAATGTGACACAAAGGACCCCCCAGTGAGGATCGAACTCGCTATTCAGTAGTAACGGATCTATCTGGCTGAACATTACACCATGATGGTACGCCAATCTTACCCAACCGTTTTACTACGGGTAGAATGTGACACAAAGGACCCCCCAGTGAGGATCGAACTCGCTATTCAGTAGTAACGGATCTATCTGGCTGAACATTACACCATGATGATACGTCAATCTTACCCAACCCGTTTACTACGGGTAGAATGTGACACAAAGGACCCCCCAGTGAGGATCGAACTCGCTATTCAGTAGTAACGGATCTATCTAGCTAACCGTTACACCATGATGATACGTCAATCTTACCCAAACCCGTTTACTACGGGTAGAATGTGACACAAAGGACCCCCAGTGAGGATCGAACTCGCTATTCAGTAGTAACGGATCTATCTGCTGAACATTACACCATGATGTACGCCAATCTTACCCAACCCGTTTACTACGGTAGAATGTGACACAAAGGACCCCCAGTGAGGATCGAACTCGCTATTCAGTAGTAACGGATCTATCTAGCTAACCGTTACACCATGATGATACGTCAATCTTACCCAACCCGTTTACTACGGGTAGAATGTGACACAAAGGACCCCCCAGTGAGGATCGAACTCGCTATTCAGTAGTAACGGATCTATCTGGCTGAACATTACACCATGATGGTACGCCAATCTTACCCAACCCGTTTACTACGGGTAGAATGTGACACAAAGGACCCCCAGTGAGGATCGAACTCGCTATTCAGTAGTAACGGATCTATCTAGCTAACCGTTACACCATGATGATACGTCAATCTTACCCAACCCGTTTACTACGGGTAGAATGTGACACAAAGGACCCCCAGTGAGGATCGAACTCGCTATTCAGTAGTAACGGATCTATCTGGCTGAACATTACACCATGATGGCGCCAATCTTACCAACCCGTTTCTACGGGTAGAATGTGACACAAAGGACCCCCAGTGAGGATCGAACTCGCTATTCAGTAGTAACGGATCTATCTGGTTGAACATTACACCATGATGGTACGCCATCATTATCCAACCCGGGTAGGATGTGACACAATAGATTTCGTCACAACGCGTTTCCCGCTGCCGGCTATGACACTGACTTCTCAGCATGCCCCTAAATGGGGTCATTGTTTCTTCACCCCCACTTAGTTGAATAGCTTGAATGAGAGTCAGAACGGGTGCTTGGGGGTGCAAACATTCAGCAGAGGGGGGTGATGTTGAGTAACCTAAGAGAAAGAGGCTTAAAACGCACTTCTTCTATTCTTTTAAAATTTATTAAACAGAGAAAACTTTTAAAAGACAATAATGGCGGACTGTGGAAAAATGCAATCTTTTCCGGTCTCAAAGGACGGGCTTGTTCGCAATAAAGAATCATTGGTCGATTATTCGTTTTATTATTTTTTTAGAAAAAGACCGGAAGTGTAAGCATCAGGTTCAGTCCCCTATATCCGGATATTTGAGAGTCCTTTTCTCTTTTTTTTTTTTCTTTTTTTTTTGTCGTTTTTATGAATGTCTGCTGATATCACGAATGAAATTTTCCTTCTCTTTTGTGAGTTTACCTATTTCTTTGCCGAAAGGTATAAAAAATAATTACGTTTCACATTTCCTGTGATCGGATGAAATTTCTTCTCCCCACCATAAAAAAATCTTCCCGATTTTAGGGATTTTTAAATCTTTTCACAGAAATCTTTAAAACTGATTTTTATTTTAAAACGAACCCAACAGTTTTGATTTTAAAAGGTATTTTTTAAATGATAGAGAGATGGTAATATAAGGAGATAGATAGATAGATAGATAGATAGATAGGAACAGAATTGGATAGATAGATAGATAGATAGATAGGAACAGAATTGGATAGATAGATAGATAGATAGATAGATAGATAGAAATAGCTTGAGATAGATTGATAGATAGATAAATATAAATAGATAGAAACAGACTGAAATAGATAGATAGGAACATATAAAAATATATATATATATATATATATATATATATATATATATATATATATATATACAGAGAGAGAGAGAGAGAGAGAGAGAGAGAGAGAGAGAGAGAGAGAGAGAGAGAGAGAGAGAGATGGGATAGAAACAGACTAAAATAGATAGATAGAAATAGATTAAAATAGATAGATAGATAGATAGATAGATAGAAACACACTGAGATAGATAAATATATAGATAGATAGATCGATCGAAACAGACTAGATAGATAGATAGATAGATAGATAGATAGAAATAGCCTGAGATAGATAGATAAATAGAAACAGACAGAAACAGATAGATAGATAGATAGATAGATAGATAGATAATCAAATGTTTTGAAACACCCTCGTCAAAAACCTAACAAAGAAAAATTAGGGTTTTTTGGGGGAGGGGTTGCTGAAACGAATTAATGGGATTTCGGTTTATTTCAATAGGGAAAAATGATTTGATATACGAGGAGATTGAGTTAAGAGCGGAATGAATTAAACTCGGAAACATAATCCATTTTTCGGACCTTCTTTTTTATACATACTATATTCTCTATTTATTATTATTGAGAAGATAACGTAAATAACTCAGGGAATTATGACGTCGGTGTTGAGGTAGTTTCGGTTACAGACAGATACAGACATAATCTCCATTATAATAAGAGATGCTTTCTTTTGAGGATGGGACGTCTTTACTTAATGATTACTTGATAATCATTGAGAATATAATATAAATAACTCAGGGAATAGTGACATCGGTATTGAGGTAGTTTCAGTTACAGACAGACATAGACATAATCTTCATTATAATAAGATGCTTTATTTTGGGTATGGGGTTGTCTTTATTTGATAATAATGATTACGTAATAATTATTGAGAATATAGCGTAAATAACTCAGGGAATAATGACGTCGGTGTTGAGGTAGTTTCGGTTACAGACAGACATAGACACAATCTTCATTACAATAAGATGCTTCCTTTTGGGTATGGGGTCGTCTTTACTTGATAATAATGATTACGTTATAATCATTGAGAATATAGCGTAAATAACTCAGGGAATAGTGACATCGGTGTTGAGGTAGTTTCAGTTACAGACAGACATAGACATAATCTTCATTACAATAAGATGCTTCCTTTTGGGTATGGGGTCGTCTTTACTTGATAATAATGATTACGTAATAATTATTGAGAATATAGCGTAAATAACTCAGGGAATAGTGACGTCGGTGTTGAGGTAGTTTCAGTTACAGACAGACATAGACATAATTTTGGGTATGGGGTCGTCTTTACTTGATATTATCACTGAGAAAATCGTTCACTGTTTTCTCACTATTTCTTTTGGGTTTTTTCCATTGAAACCGCAGACGATATCTTCCTTGGCCGTAGGCTACAAAACTATTTCTACCGGGGAAAAAGAAATGGAACAGAAAAAAAAGAAAAAGAAAATTAATAAATCGTATTTTTTCTTCATTTTTTTTCAATAAAACCAATCTTAATTTCTTTTTTTTTTTCTTTTCTTTTATTAAAATCATTTTTTGAGATCTTTAGCTTGTTATATCCCGATTCTGGTGAGACAGGCGTCATTTGCCGCCAATTATTAGGACGCCTCTTTTATCAACTGTATCTTCCCTCTGTAATCCTCGCGCCATTATCCGACATATTAAAAATCGACCACATGTTCTCTTGTGGTCGCCACAGTTAAGCCGATCCGCCATTTTGTTTGTACACAAGCCGCGCGGTAAAGTGGCTTAAAAAAAAAACTTCAAAGTTTTTCGATAATTATATACAACTAGCAGAAATATGCACCCTCCATCGGGCGCAAGTTTTATTGTAATAAATATTATATAAAACTAGCAAAAAAATAAAAAATAAAAAACACACTCCGGGCGATGTAAAAATTAATTTTTGAAAAATATTGCCGGGGTGGGGAGTTCAAAATTCAATATCAGAGGGTTTGTATTATAAGTAAGTAAAATCATCAAATTTATTAAAGGAGTAAAAAAAGAATAAAACAATTTGAAATGGAAATTTAGTTCTGTCTCCCCTCAAATAAAATGTTACGTGCGTCTATCAATTATTAATTAAATAATTATTTTGAATATTTTACACAAAATCGTAAGTATTTATTTATTTGTTTTGTTTAGTTTGGTTTTGGTTTGGCTTTGTTTTACGGCATATCAACCTCAGTGGGTCATTTAATACCGATTAAGTTTTGAAATAAATTAATTCTTAATGGATACACAATTTTTTTTATAAATACATTTTTCTATTTAACCCATAGATGGGACTCCAACAGGCACTACCACTCCGGGTCAAAGTGGACCAGGGAGCAATGGTGATGAAGGGGTGCTCCACATTCCCCAAACCTCCAAAACTGAAACCTCACCATCAGATAGAGTTTAATGTCATTCCCAGGACATGTAGACCATCAACCACTGCCTTTTAGCACCCATAGGATTGTTGAGATTTTTGATATAAGGTATGGATCGTCGCCCATACTTATAGACTAGGCGAGATCATGTGACCTATTTCTTGGCCAATCACTGGCAGTACTCTGAGGTTGATACAATACTTAACCGACCCTACTGGTCATAATTACACTGACATTCTTTGACGACGGACATAGGATTAAAACACTGGACCTTTACTAATACACAGGATAGGACTTTTACGATTACCAAGTGATCACCAAAGGATTCCATAATATAGGACTTTCTTTAAGCCCTTTTCAACTAGCCAAGGATGGCACTTAAAAACTTTACAAGGATAAAAAGGGTTGACTGGAGGTATAGCCCCCTGGGACCAATGCTGTTAATTTACATTAACACACAGACCTCGAAGAGCCCATGTTATCAATGCATTTAAAATACTGAAATATGTGTTATATATTTCTAAGAAATAAAGATTTATATATTATATGGTGGGCATAATTTGCATAATGATTTTAACAATACTGAGTTTAATAAATAATTGATTAATGCTGTTATTGATTTCTAATACTATTCTGTTATTCCCAAATGTATTAAAAGTAATCCTAGATATAATTTTATGTAGGAATCAATTAAAATAACATTCAAATCTTATTATAATGGAGATTGTGGGTTTGTCTGTCTGTAACCGAAACTATATTACTATTCAAGTCATAATTCCCTTTAGTTATTTACATCACATCCTCCATGATTTTATTTTTAATTTAAACTTCAATTATTAATAAAATTGTTATACATCATTAAGACTGTTGACCATATCGACATACTAATAACATGCAGTTGTATTTATATATACAACAAAATAGCGGTTTACAGTGTACAATGTTTACGTTTGTCAATGTGACTTCATGGCTCGTAGCGGGGCTGGGCTGCTGTCACACTCGAGGAAACACAAAATGTTTTCTTGACAGCATGCCCAACATGGGAGGAATCAAATCACTCACTGCTGACCCTCATCTATCGTTCACGATAGGGGTGTCCACCACACACACACACACACAGACATACACACACACACAGACATACACACACACACACATATATATATATATATATCGTTCACGATAGGGGTGTCCACACACACACACACACACACACACACACCACATATATATATATATATATATATATATATATATATATATATATATATATATATATAGGAAGCGCGTGGTGCGATGGTTAAAGTCATGGGAAGGACTCGTCACTCCGAGTTCAAATCCTGGATGTGATAAATGCATTTAACTTTGCGCTAATACCCTTGGGAAAGGTATGAATCCTAATCTCCCCCCAGCTATGGATAAATAGTAGGGCAGACTGGGCTCTTTAACCTTGGTTAGGCAACCAGTCTAGGAAAAGGAAAACTCTGAATTCAAACCTGTTGAACTCCGCTT